>JAYRBW010142723.1:0-14956 GCA_036023295.1 Invenusta paracnida | reverse complement strand
AAGTAGTTCAAACTAAAAAATATGTAGAGAAATTAATAAATAATATTTTAGCTTCCGAAATAATTTTTAGCAGCTGATTATTTTAAAACACGAATGCTGTTCTACAACAAATATGATTAAAAACAAAAACTAACGAAAAGTTAAACGTACAATTGTATTCATATAAATCAATTTTCAATGTTATTGTAAAAGTACATAAAAGTCTACAATGAATTTTATTTTATTATACTACTTAAAATGAAGGCTCAACTAGTTTATATACAGGTGGAAATTCTGCATATTATTTTTAAAATGAACAGTTCAAAAACGTTTTCATATTCAAAAAAATGGTTATCGTAAATTTTTCACGCATATAGATCACAGAGTACGTATAGTTATAAAAGTGTACGTTTAACTAAATAAGCTAACAAATTATTTCAATGAAAAACTTAATCCTATTCATACCGGTTTAGGCTTCATTCCTACATTTTAGCTGAGATTTTTAGATGAAAAAAATTGAGACAATTTTAATCTTACGTGCGACTTTCATAAAATATAATATAGTTTTACAATGATTTAGCGATATATATTTTCGCATGGGGCAATAAAAACGATGTTGACTAGACGATTCACTAAATTCTGATTTTTGTAAAAAAATGTTGTTATAAGATACAGTTTTTCATATAAAATGTATATTTTACCAGAAATCAATACCTATAGGTATGGTTCTGATTCGGCGATTATAATTATATACTAATCGTATAAGTAGTTTCAAATGAAATGATAAATTATTACTAAAAATAATAACAAATTTTCATATAGAACTTTGAAATACATTTAATTACCATTTTTTAAAAGAAAATAGAAATTAAACTTATATTTTAAAAATTCTAGTTTAATATATAATTATAACTCTAGAATAAAAGTTAATTAAGGTATCTAGCTACAAGAGTGGTCATATCACCCATCGATAGCTTGGTTGGAATTATTTATTGTCAATTATGATCAGACTGTAGTTTTGTTGTTAAGAGGCAGCTACGACTATGCAATTTCAGAGGGTGCGTATATGTAGTATTCATGATGCTTTATTATAACAATTGTGTATTTATGTTTGCACATATTTGTTACTAATATGTCTAATTTGTTTGACAGACACTCATTAATATATAATGTTTATGTATTACATTACTTATTTCATTTTGTAAAATTGTATGGCCCATAGCTAGATTTTAGGTCGGATAAAGTGTAGATATTGTACTTTCAAAATAGCTAGATTTTAGGTCGCCATGGTAGCTAGATTCTAAGTCGGCAAGGCTAGCTAAAATCGACGTGATATTTTTTAGCTAGAATCTAGCTATTTTTTGCCACTGGGCAATACAATAGGTAATGTTATTAATATTAGTCATGTTTTCTTTTTCTTGTTCATATTTTTTGAGACCTTGATTTTTGTTCGATTGCCAAATTAAATATATAAAAAATATTAAAGAACAATTATTTCCTACAAATATTTATAAAAATAATAAAAATATATTTTTTTGTTTTACTATATATTATTTAATTGGAAAATTGAGCCATCATTTATTTCCTTTTCTAGTTTTCGCTTGTAGCTTAAAATGCATTCAGATTGGATCATGGCTATCCAATTGATTTGTGAAATTATTATAATTTATCTAAACTATGATAAAAAACGTAGTGTAATATACTACTTTATAGCTTTTTAAAGCATGTAGTAGTATATATTTTTAATACAGAATTATTTAAAAATTAAAATAATAAATATTATTAAAATAATGTAAACAGAGTAGGTATAACAGTTGATATAGTATTTATATATATAAGCTTTTTAAATGTGTTAAACATTAAAATAATACAAGTAAAAATAGTTACTGTGAAATTGAATGAAAATCTTATATATAAAAACATAAATTATTATACGTGGTAAATCATTGGTTTGGATGAATAACACTAAACCTACAAACAACCTGTACTTGTTCAATTAAGTTGAAATTTAAAATATTAAATATTGTTTTAAAAAAATAAACATTACTGTCTGGATTACATAAGGAAAATGGTAAATACAATACATATACGGATTGGTTGTTTAAAAATAGCATAAAAAACAAAGGGTGAAATATCTTTATATTATTAGATAATAGGCAGTACTTATAATAATTTTTTAAATAAGCAGTATCATTTTAAAGATCAAATAAGATTAAACAAGTACCCATATAATTAAAATACTTGATAAATAATTAATATATAAAAAATTTGCCTAGAATCGCATGCAATTATATATAAAAACAATGAGCAAACGCAGAATTTAGTTAAAAGGATTTGAAAGATGTGTAATAGAATAAATGCTATTAACAAAATATATGTTTCAATAGTTTGTAATAATGAATAATACGCAGAATAAGATACATTTGAAAGTTATTTTTTATATAACAATGCCAATCTTTTGAAAAAAAAGACTATTGTCTTGTTTTTCTTATTAATAATTAAGAAAATATTTATAGCAATTAAAATTTTGCCAAAAAAATGAGTGAAAATCAAAATCAAAATGTAAATTTTAAATAATAAACACCTTTGCAAATTATATGTCGATGAGAACAGTGATCAAGTTTTTAGGAAAAAGACTAATTATAAGTACTGCCAGTGATGTCCATGCGCATATCTGGTAGGCTAACTCGTTTTGTGATTACAGTGATCACCCGGATAAGATCTGATATCCGTTTGCACCAAATTCAGTTGCATTTCATGGACATACTGTTCAGACCCAGCTTTTACACCACAGTATATGTCAAGAGGGACAGTTTCTACTAGTAAATTTGAGTAATATTTGTTGCGACTAATACTTTGACGATGTCCAAACGCATCTCAGGTTAGCACATAGGTGTGGCGACGTTCCACCAAGATAAATATGAGTATCCGGTTGCCCCGATAGCAGAATAATGGACATGTTGTACAGATCAACTGTTTTCATCAAGTATATAGTCAATTTTATGTTTTTTAAAAGTCGTATAAACTGAATCTCATCGCATAAAAATATTAATGTAATTTTAACAAAATGAAATTTATATGCAAAGGTGTTATAAGATATTGACGAACATTGTGTACGGCTAGTGGTATGCATATACTAAAAATACCAATGTATTTGGCCAAAGAGATTATTTTATAGCAGCAATTTAACAAGTGTTAAATTACTAACAACAGTATTTGATAGTAGTCAATTTGACTTTGTAAATTTAGAATGAACTCCCCTGGGCTGAATTTCGTCAAAGGCTTTAATAACGAGGTCTCAACTATTAGTCTATCGACAACGTTTCGCCTCATGAAAATACGCGCAGCTTGCAGGCACTATGCGTTTGTCGCAAGGCAGAGCTTCGTCATACCCTTGAAGCTAAACATCCCTTTGCATAGTAATCCCTAGTGTTAATTGGGTTTTGTTTAATCAGAAATGGAATACACCTCTATGCATTCAAATTAAAGACATCCTAATGAAGTTGTCTGGACTGTTGTGTTTTATAGAATTTGTAATAGATTCCAAAATTGAATGGATTCAATCATGGTAATGTATAATCTCAATTGGCCAATACATTTATTAATCATAGTTTTGCATAATCATGGCTTTTATAGAAGAGTGGCATGGGTAAGTGTCGAAATGAAATGTAGGAAAAATTATGTCTCAACTAGAATACCGACGACGAGATCCTCATGCTCCAACAATATACCCGAAAACTCACAGTCCTTCATTGGATAAACCGCAAAGAAACCACTTGTTCTTGGGGCACGAGACCGACATCTATTGGATGTCTATAAGCCACGTGAAACATCCCTTATGCAAATCAGCAAAACCAACACACACAGTCCAGGCACCCTGCCATTCTATTGGAACGGAAACCAGAGTGTCAATCTTTAGATTTGTAACAAAAAGTCAAGACATTGAAATAATGAATCTATATTCCTAAGACATTGCACTTGAGAATATTGATATTTATTAGAGTTGATTGAAACAGTGTTTGTTTCATATCAAAAGTAGTCAATTGGACAATTTAGAACGAACTCCCCTGGGCTGAATTCCGTCAAAGGCTTTAATAACGAGGTCTCAACTATTGGTCTATCGACAACGTTTCGCCTACATAGAAATACACGCATCTTGCAGGCACTATGCGTTTGTCGCAAGGCAGAGCTTCGTCATACCCTTGAAGCTAAACATCCCTTTGCATTGTATCCCTAGTGCTAATTGAGTTTTGCTTGATTAGAAATGGAATGCACTTATGCATTTATAAAACTTGGTTGAAGTCTTATAGTATTTGTTGAATGTTTTGAAATTTGCATTCGTGAATAAAGTGTTGAAAAGTATTAAATGACAGTATAGAGTATATACTTGTCCAAATTAAATAGTGCAATCTCTTATGGAATATATATAAATTATTGTAATAGATTCATTAGGTACTATATCTATATAAGTATACTGATTCCTTTTTGAAATTCTAAAGTGTTGTTCAAAATAATAATCTAAATGTAATGAATTTAACATTTAGAAGACATTTTAATGATTGTATAAATTATTAATAGATATGTAAACATTCAAACAATAATAATTGTTGCAATAATGAGTTTATCAGTTGATTTAAGGTGAAATGATTAATTAATGTGGATCAGTACTTATATATGATATTGTTAAAACATGAAAGAATAATATTATACATGAAAATTTGTCTAATCGCCTGTGGATACTGCTTTTCACGTTTATCACTAAAGTAGGAATGGTACAATTTAAATCTGAATACCACAGATAGACTGGAAACTGAACACAGGGCAAGTCAACGGTATCTCACGGCCACAACAGTTCATTATATTGTCTTATAGGTGTGTTGCAAGTATAGCGTTGTTTTGCCATCTCGGGAGATGCCCTTTGACCAAGTTCTAAAGGGGGAGGAAATTGGGAAAAGTGTCTGAAAACGTTGTCATGTATTTGGGTTTAGTATGCATGGTGAAAATTTCATAATGATTGGCCTAGTAGGCTAAAATGGAACCACAACGGAACCACAGGACTAATTATGATAGATCCATCGCTTTTAAAAAAACAACTCAAGCAACGTAATTATTTTGAAATGTATATTTATGGACACATCAGTCAAAATCTTGTGTGGAAAAGAGGATACCATATATCATAGATTTATAATCGCAAAAAAATGTTTCAACTTTAAACAGCTTTAAACAGAAATCGTCAGAAATATAGAAATCACTTTACATTTATGTGAACTATTCACTATCTGTGTATCTTTTGGTCTATATCCAATGACATTATATGTAAAACTATTTTATTTATATATTTTTAAATTATATATTGAGTCAGGGTCACCCCCAGGTCACCCCAGGTCACCTCAAAGCTTATGGTGTAGGTATACTCCATATTTGTAACACATAACATAATTTGATGAGTATTTTTTACGGTATATGATCACTCATTTCAAAATTCATTTCATGTAGGTATTCATTAAACTGGTAGAAACTTTATTTATTTATTCTTCTTTTACATTAACTTAAACATTTGATAGACTAATTACTTCACTTTTTTGTTATTGTAATATGTGTATATTTTTCACAGACACATACAAACGTTTGACATATTTTTATGAAATATATAGCCAGCTTGATCTCTGCGGACGCTCTGGTTCTTCTTAAAATAGAATTATTCCTGTCAATTAATCTTTATCGAATTTTTAGATGTACACTTTTATTTACTAAATTCCACGCCAGTCTTATAGACGAGCTGAAGTTATTATTCTTATTTTAAATTCAAATTTATTTAAATTATTCCCCGACTCAGCCCTTGGCTGATTCGCACAATAAAGCAAATTTGTCTAAAAGAGTTCTCGAATGACCGCCTTCTAATTGCCCGTCTGTTTCATTCTAAACTTATTATTTATCTTCTTTTTAATTCATATTTCTACATTCTTTCCTCTAATTAAGCTGCTTATTTTCATTCTGCTGTTCTGTAATATTGTACTCTTTTTCCTTATGTGATATAAATGAGTTCGGGACTAGTTGCAAAATCTATTTCTAAGCTTACAAATACTTCAGCAATTGTATCAATTAAATAATTTGTTTTTAGGACATTTTAGATAGGCACAATTACTGAATTGATTTAATAATTCAACTGCATCTGAAGTTTTTATGTACTATGTGCGTCAAGCTTAATTGAAGAAATCTTCAAACATTTGAAGAAATGAATTTAAGATATTATTTTACTGTGCGTGGATATAAGACAATTTATTTATTAATAATATACCTAGTCATTGACTTGAATTGGCTTAGTTTACATGCTATAACTACAAATATTTTGATCATGAAGTGTACCTGGTAATTATTGGATATATTTATTAAACGTTTTTTATTATTCAAGAAATTTGCAATATCAGAATGTTTTAGGCATTTTTATAAACAAATTTATAAGTAGATGCAGTATAAATAAATAATAAGTACACATATTTAAATAAAATATAGAAGGAGATACAACATATAAATATACATGAATAGGATTTAGAGTAGAGGTTTAAATACAATTGTCTTGTTATAATTCTCTAATAAGGTATATTGAGAATATTCTGTTAACTATGTACCCCGATATTAAGTAAACAATGCAGTCCTACACATATTTCGATTTGGAAACCAGATGTAGTAATTTAATTACAGAGTCCGAAATAAAAATTTGAATGTACATAACTTATAGGCATATTGATGCAATTATAACAGACAATATGGAACCTGAGCGTCAATATTAATAGATATACAGAGTGTAAGAATTTCATGTAAAGTTCTATAAATTTGTTTAATTATGCTTCATATAGTCATCAAATAAATATAAACCGGAATATTACCCGATGTGTTACATTTTTTGTTAAACAAAATGCTCTAATTTATCTAATTATAAATATAACTTCGAAAAAAGAAAGAAATAGTAACCATCGAAGATAAAATGTAATAATCTGTAACTTTTAAATCATTAAATATCTGCTTCGGATTTTTATACTTGCATAAGTTTGACTCTAAAATAATATTAATAACAAATATTTCTCTAAGTTTGAAACATACCTATCCTTACAAAAATAGAGCTTTAGTTACTGTAATTTTTTAATCTGATTTGTTTAATTTAATAATTTATGAGAAGATTTATTGCTAATAATTCAATAATAATTTAAAAAGCAAATAGTTCAAAAGTTGAAATGTCTAAATAAAGGGTTCATAATTCCGCTGCAACTTGTCATTTCTTCAAGAATTACTAACTTTAACTTTTCGATTACGTAATACGCCTGTCATTAATTAACCAAAGTCACTAATCGATAAGTTAGAATCAGATCTAATTATTAATATTTAAATCGAAAACACAATTTACTCGTTATACACTGCTTCCAATGTCAAGTTTTATAATGACATGTATTATCCGTATAGGCAAAACTTCACGTATTTAAAAATTGTCAAATATCAGTTTTGAACTCTATGAAAACTAGGTAGCGTTTGTGTGTTAAATACAGTAATTTTCGAAGGCATAGCAATTAACGAGGCTATTTTGTAATATCTCCCTGCCTAGCAACGGTTATAAGTTAGAATATTGATAATAATTGACCCCTTAAATTACCCCCGTTGACATGACAAATCCCAATAATCAGATATCTTAATGGAATCTTGGCAATTTAAAAGTATTAAGTTTATCTGTTGCTTAGTTACTCAAATATGGTCGATTGAAATATACACTTTCTATTCTATTAAAGCTGTGATTTATGCCTAAAATGGCGTTGGAACTTATGGGACATATGTATACTACTGTAAAGCGCATATTGGGACCTCGAGAAAAAGGATAGTTTCTTCAGATCAGATCCTGAATCTGTGAGTCTCTATATGTCTGTGTCCTGCTCCCTTATGTACATGCTGTTATCAAGATGTATGATCACCAGGAGATACTGTTTGTGCTGTGTGCCCATTAACAGTCACTGTAGCTTGTGGTTGTAATGGTGACAATTCCTGGCGATGTCGACGAGGTGGAGTTATGGGGGAGTCAGAAACCACAGACGAGGCAGCCTGCTGGGGAGGAACAACATACGCGTTTGCTGTGGAGGGAAAGTCGGCCGGTGACTGAGAAGGCTCTGGATCCCTAAATCGATACCGGTGCCTACGAAACTGCATCAGGAGACAGCGGAGTGGATTCACACGAGACGAGGAGGATTTCGCACTGCCCGAGGACGATACGGAAGTTGTGGAGCCGAGATAGAGCTTCTTGAAGTCGATATTCGGTGCAGTAGTCACCGGCGGAGGTGGTGATACTTGTGCCAAGTCTGCTGACGTCACCAGGTGGAAATCGGAGTCGTTGACGTATTCTTCAGTTGGTGGCAGGTCGTCAGGTGGTGGGGATGATTTAGTGACTGTGGCGACGGTTTCCACCTGGAGCTCCGACACTGGTTCGAGCTGTAAGAGAAGAATAGATGGCTATGAAGGAGAAAATAACGGTGATTAGAGACTGTTTCCAATGGCTAATACTCTTCAATAATAAGCGGATAAACAAGCAAAAGAGAAGTGTATTAATTCTAATATTATTCAGTTTCTTTGGAAAGTTCATTTTGTTAATCCGTCGGTGTTTTTCTCATTATAGTTAGTTTACCAAGAAAATAAAAAGTTCTCTTTGAAGTCAATTTTGCATAGTGTATAATTAGATGTGTCGATAAAAAAATAAAAACAACGGTCATTCCGCTTGAACAAAATATATTAAAACTTGTTCGATAACCAACATTAGCAGGTTCTAGAAGAAAAAAAGCTACTCAGTGGGCACTGACAATATGGTAAAAAAGAAATCATTTGAATATATACAACATTAATGGGGAGGAATTATCAAAACTCACGCTTCAAAAATAAAAACAAACAAACCAACAATCAAATGAATAAATATTTATTTTTAGTTAAATTTGATTTATTACAGTTGGAATAACCAGCAAACGACAAATAAACAACATTTGCAAAAGTAATTTAACGATACCACGTTATTTGTTATATCTTTGAATATATTGTATAAAATGTATTTCAAAATACTATTAATGAAGAAAGTTACACATTTATGCAATACAATATACGTTCTCCATTGATCATCAGTATACTGATCAAAAACAGCAAAATTCTGTTTGCTTTAAAAAATTTAAATAAGACCGAAGTCTTCCACACTTATTCTGATACATAATTAATTTACCATTCAAATAGTGTAATATTGTGACACTACTGCTGTTTTAAGACCTGTTGGACATGGTTCGAGAAAATATGCCATTACATATCCAGTCTTTTACATTAATTGTTTGTAAAAATTCGGTATTATAGTTTGTAACATTTTTGACTCGCTGCGTTTCGAGTTATAGTAACTTGTTGATCAGATAATTGAAAATTATTTCTAAAACGAATAATTTTTATTTCCAAAATTTTGAAATACATATATAGTTAAATAATACATAAAAATCAGTCGACGGTGGTTTTAATTTATTTATTTAAATTGCATATAAGACAAAATATTTCTGAAATATTCATATTCCATGCGTGTAATATACATAAAATAGTATTAAATATCTCGATTAAAATATTTAAACAACCTGAGAATTTATATCTAATAGATAATAATTAAACTCTTTGGATAACTAATTTATTGTCCAAATATACATACCTACTTTGTATTACTTATGCTGAATAATTTCAGTCTGTATATATTCTGCACATCCGAGTGACTTAATTGTAAAATAAGTTCAATTATATACCAGGAAGGTCAATTCTCATTGTGTGATAAAATCTGCAGAACCACAATCCATGTTTACCAAAATGCTCCCTTATCATTACTATTATTGAATTTTGTTGTTCGAAAACAAGGACAAAGAAGCTGTACATAAAACCAGGAGCTCCTAACTTTTAGCAGTGTTTTTCAATGGTTGGAGGAGAAGAAACCTGAACAAAGAAATATGAAAATAGTATTGTAAATTCCCGGAAAGTTAAGAGATTATGTTGTTTTTTGTTTCGAGATTAAAAATAACCAGCTTTGTACACGTTTAATCGGCATGATATAGTAAGTAAATCTGCAATAATCAGTATCCGTAGAGAACTTAACTTTAATCCAATGATTTGATCACGATCATACGTCTCACTATAGTACTATTTCGATGAAAAATATAGCTGCAAATTAATCATCAAGGCCACTAAAAACTATATAATGTTTAATTATACCAAGCAATCTGTTGATTGTTATCGGATTATTATTGAGTTACCTGTATATACCGGTAGGTACATTCTCATGCTGGCCAATGACTTTATGCAAAGGATTATATAGGCAGTTGAATGCTACCAAGTGGTAAATGAAATCGTTCGTCCTCGTCATGTTTTGTTATAATTATTAAAACTGAATAAAATTTGATTTCAATTTGTTAAAAAATATATTAATAAATAGTTAGGTGGACCTCCTATTAAAAATATTTTTATTTTAAATTCAAGTGGTTTTTTCAATCCATATCTATTCAGTGTTTTAGTACTGTTTTATTTTTCATCTTTTCAAATAGTTAGGTATTCGTTAGTATGTATATATATGTATAATATGTATATACTTCATTAAACAATTTTGAAAATAATAGACGATGTGGTAGCATACATACACATGCAGTATACATATATATACAAATATTAATACCCAATTAACGACAACATCTATTTGAAAATATAAATATACTATATGTATATATATACATAAATATTGTAAATATTAGTCAATAAAATAAGATGTTCATAAATATTTACATTACCAATGGAGGCTACATAACCCACCTTACCTCGATTTAACCAATTTAGAAAGGTAACGTAAATATTTAAGATAAATTAGCGGTAAATATATAATGCTTTATTATGCACAAACGAGCACATCAAATTCCTACGTAAGCTCTATCTATGTACCTAGACAGAAAAGAAAAATATATGTCGATGTTGATTATTAAAAAAACACATTTTACAATAACTACCATTATTAAACTTTACATAGCTCCGCATCAAGGGATATGTGACAATTGCATATACACTGTAAAAAGGTGTAGGTACTAATTTATAACAGTTAATAAGGAATTTGCCATCTATCAATAATGTTTTTCATATTTAACAAACAAAATCGTTCTTATATAGCAGTTACAATTGAATAATATAAGTTAATATGGAAAATATTAAGACCTTTCAAATCATAAGTACCTTAACGTTAACATATGTATATAACGAATAGTAACTATCCTGTTTTGTGGTTTAGTATAATGGCTATATATGTGGCTGTTTAAAAAAGAATAAAGAATACTCAAAGTAGTATGATATGGTACACGGACCTGTTCCAGCAAGTCAGACGGTTGAAAGCGGTTCTCAGCACTAGCTTCTCGATCATCTTCCGACTCGGAAAGTCGAGGCAGCATTGGGGAGTAGTTGGCGGAGAACTCGACCATTCGAGTCATACCGAGCACTCGACTGTGGTGACCAAGATTGAGAAGACCTGTGAGACTGAGACAGACGGCACATCCCCGTTTCTGTAGGGGCAGGTGGTCCACCGCGTAGCACACAATCGCGTCCAAAAACATGGACAGATGGTGGACGGTCCATGTGGAGATGTCGGGAGAGGAGTGACGCTGTTTAGGGGGAGATGTCGTTTCGCCTGTTTCATCGTCGGGTGTGGAGGAGGAGGAGGGTTCGAGTGTGGGTGTGGGGAGGACGGGACAGTACCCACGAATTCCGGGATATGAGGAGGAGACGACCATACGGATGTCAACCTGAAATAATGCGGTGATAATACACAAGATAGTTAGATACAAAACGTGAGAATTGTTTTAAACATTCCAGTCTCCAGTTATATTTAAATTTACTTCACTAAAAACATGTTCTTTTATTCTACTTCGAAGGATTGGCGGTATTCGAATATGTTTGCAAAAATACTATTGCACCTGCAATAAAATGTCGCTATAATGATCTACAGAGCTATAAGTACTTGTACACGAAAGAGGCGACAAAAAACTGTAGAAAATTTTAAATGACCAAATAAGACTATTGTAGCTGTCATAACAACACTAAATATTTGCTGAGTCATTAATGACAAAGCTCTATATGGAAAGAATACAATATATTTACATTAAATTTGACGAAAATCTTATTACCATGGAACCTAGAAAAGGCAGAAAAGACGTCATTAAATTCAACATTCCACTATTTTTTATTGCAGCAAGGCTTTCCAGTCTCTTGTAGAAATTTTGTCTGTGTGTGATAATAATTAACATGTTGTCTCAATTTTAGTATAACTCCGAAACAATTACACGAATCAAATCATCGAAGTAGTTAGTCCGTGAGCCACAACATTTTTCGGTACCTAAAAAAAGGGTGGACGTGTGTTATATATCGTTAGAAAGCTTTTGATGTCTGGATTCTAAAAATATATGATAGACAGATCAACATTTTGTCGCTGGAATAAATTCTTGAAATGTTTATGTCATATGAAGTGTTTTTACTAAGATGGAGTTATAAATCGCTCTAATTGATTAATCGTAACACAGAATCGGAGTGAGAACTCTGTCAGTTGTAAACGTTGTAGAAAAGTTTTGCACATAAATTTCTAAGTAAATGAAGTTTAAACAAACCTTTAAAAAGTGGTCTACATTATTTTCTTTGAAATGCAACAGAATTTAGAAAATTGTTATATATAGTGACTAATCAAAATGATCAACAAAATTAATATTTAAAGAATCTTCAATACGTTTAGAATTGTTCGTTATTACATAATGTACACTAGTCTAGTCTATATCTAGGTAAGCATTTAAAAATATACAGTGTTAATAGTACACATGAATTTCTAATGACTTTAGAAAAACATTTCCTTGGAGGATAATAAAAATATAACAATATGAAACAATTTAAATTATTTAAATGAAAAACCTACTAAACCTATATTATACAATATTAACAATTAAATTACTGTACTATCTACTATATATATCATTATATAATTTTCATTTGACAAAAATTTGTCTTACCTCGGCAATATAAACTCAGCCGTAAGAGTTCATTCATTCTTACAAATATTGATTTCTGTTGGTTATAAAACCTGCATATATACGATAATACAAAGTTGTGTATATATATATATATTATATTATATATAGCATCTATAAGCATGCCATGAATTAGATTCATTTACTGAAGTTATATTGTAAAGGTGTCAGTTAACGCTGTCTATAAATGCTATGTTTATTGACAGCGATTTATAGACCTTTAGGTACAGCTCTATAGCCATACACAAATAAGTTTAAACATATATAATAAATAGGTATATGTACATTAGATCTAACACAGACAAAGATAGACTGATGTGCTGTTGAATTCAACTATGTTGCAAGAAATAATCGTATATTATTATATTCGTACCCAAGAGTATGCCAGCATAAACAGGCATATGAATGTCATCATATAGCACAAGGTGATTGAAATGCATCAGTACATTAGTATTTTGAGCTAAAAAAATGGATCATTATTTTTAATGGCGAAAATAGATTATTATACCTGTTTAAGATTAAAACTACGACATATTTACATAATACATATTATATAGAGTCATGGATATATTTAATACCTATCGCATTATATAATAGTCTCTTTTTGAATGGCCTACGGTGCAAAAATATCACGTCAAATAGACTATAATAGTACATTACAGCATGAAACAATGAGACTTAATTTGAATATAAAAATTATATTCTAAAGTCATTTTCAAATGTCATAAGAACTCATAAAGGTAAATAGATTAAAATTGAAATTATATAAATATATCTTTATATAAATAACTCATTAAAATTCATCGATAATTATTTTATCAATAATTCTGAAGCAAAATATCTGCACGATCCAGAATTGATCAGCCGATTAAGAAATCAATTCATCGATTATCCGAGCCACGCCACTGAAGTATAATCCTCGGATCAGCCGTGCCACCTTTGTCCTATCTCCTTACAATATGTTGACTTATTGAGACTGGTGTTCATACAAACGGATTGTGAAATACATAACATTTAAAACTGATAAGCAAAATTCTCAATGCATATATAGAATACGCCTAACCCTAACCGTAAAGAAATGCTTGAAGTTTGACGCTAATTGCTAATCAGAAAATAATGTCAAGTATCTGTCTAACCTGCACAGGGTTCAATAATGTTGTATTGTATTCATTGTGCTGCATAAGTGTGTATTTAAGAAAAATAAAACAATCGAATAATTTTAATCCTACTTAATCTCTGTTTATGTCATTTCGAAATATTATGATAAAACGTGACACAATTCAAGTTTAAACAAGGTGCCACTATAAACTAAAAGATATGATAACGCTAATCTCATATTTTCCAGCAAAGCAGTAGCAAAACTATAGTTTAAAAAGCTAACTATTATATTGTAGAGTTAATTATCAACAGATTAATAATTAAGGAAAAGAATAAAAATAACTGTATAGTTTACAGTTACAGACATTCAGAAACGTGACCAACTTAGCTAATTCTTTTATTAAAACTCTAGAAATAGAGAATAAATTAATTTAAAAAAAAAATCTTCATTTCTTTCATTATAACCATTTTTGATACGAAATAAAATTACTTGTAAACATATATTATAATTCTACCTATCTTGTTGAAAGATTGAATAATGATAATATCGATTATTGAAGTGTAGATAATTAATAATGAACTTGTACATATATAATTTATATTGATTAAGTTGATTATATCTAGATTCAACACATTCAAGCTGAAAATTATATATACTTCATTATTCTGAATAATAATACTTATATTTATGAATGAAGACATAATATATTATATCAATAGGCCATTTCAATGTCTCGCTTAGCTTGGTTTGGTTTAAAGTTGGTTTAAACCATCTCAGCCATAGCGTCGAT
>JAYRBW010142712.1:0-14956 GCA_036023295.1 Invenusta paracnida | reverse complement strand
TAGAAATATTTAATACTACTTATTTGTAACCCATTTACATAAAATTTATTAAAATAAAATGATTTTTTATATACGACGATTTACAGCGCGATGTATATGAAATCAATAAGAGTGAACACTCTGTATATAATTACTCTATGTGTATAACCATGTGTCTTTGTTCAATGTTGTTTAAAAAAATTAATCAATACAAATAAAATCGTCTGTGTTCTACGGTAGGGTAATGAAAAACGCTATTCTATGTTTTTTAATAATGTTTAATATGTTTATATATAATTTATTTTAGTTGTATATAATAAACAAATATCTATACAGCCGCGCATCCTTTTTGGTATAGCCTATAATCATTTATCATCATAATTATTTTAATCATTTTAATGTTTATAATTTGTTCATATGACATTTTTATTATTGATTATTGATTTTTATTTTTAATTAACATATAAATTCAAACATCATAAAAATTGATTAAAAGTTACAGCAGTTAGTCAAGTATTAATAATAATTTGTCTATTCGGTGATTGTAAGTAAATTTGACATGATACTTATATTTTAATATTTTATACTTACTTTTGGGTTTTAATATTAAGTTGACCATAGAATAATATATATATATATATAATTATATACAGGGCTGTTCATAATTACTTAGTAAATTTTTGCAAAAGTATATGCTTTCAATGCAACATTATATTTATCTTTAAAACACAGCAGTTCATATTAATATGTCAATAAAAAATTAATAATAAGAATTAGTTAAGGTGTTTAAAGCGGCATACATTAATTTGTGCTCTGTTTTCAAATCGCAAATGAACAACCTTGTAAATATAATATGAAAAAAAATTATTTGATCTTTATATATACAAATATATATGTATCGTATAATACTCGTATAGCTTTTTAAAGATAATAAATAAAAATGAAATAAAATAAAATTAATAAAAGTAATGTGATAAACCCTGTCGATAAACTAAACACTGTTAAATGTATACTTAACAATTTATTTTACATATATTTATGTTTCACATTATTTTTTAAATATATGATATTTATGGATATCAATTCATATAATCGGGAAACAATTGTTAAGATAGGTTGAAATAAAGGTGAGAAAACACGTTATGCGCGTGCGAGCTTGCACCCACGACTTAATGTTTTGAAATTAATTGGATTATTTTAGATTAAATATTTTTTATTTTATATATATTGTAAATAGTTTGTAATACAAGCAATTGTTTGCATGTATACAATTACTTTATATACATAAAATGTAATAAACTAAGGCTGCCAGATAAAATAAATAACAAATGTGAGTTATTAAGCTGAAAGCGTAACTGTTCTGTGACTCCAACATTCCATCTAATTTGCAAATATAGTAATTTAATTGATGTGACTTGGTAAGTTCAAAGTCGTATAAGACTACATTTCTATTAGCACCAGCATAGTGAAATATCAGAATTTCAGTTATTTTTTTGTTCAGATAATTCTTTTGAGGTATTTGCTTCTATACCTTTTCCTTCCAATACCACTTTCGAATGCGATAGCCATTGGTTGTTTCGTCAATCAAGTCTACACCACCCATATACTTATTGTATGAGTTGATGATGCGAGGTTGATCAACTTGTAAATTTTTTAAACTTTTAAATATCTGTTACATTTTGTAATTGGTGTGATGGCTAGTGACTGATTTATTATCTAGCTATTGAACTACAGTGACACCATACGAAATTGCTTTAGACGTATTTCGCTTGTTATTCTTTTTGAATTGCTTTTCATTGCACAAAAGTTCTTGTCCATCTCACAGTCTATTTTTTCGAATAGTTCCGGTCGATGCAATCAACATGGTTGATAAAGTGTTGAATATTTTTATGAACGTGAAGCAATTGTCCATAAAAATGTGACAACCAGGAAAGCAGTTCTGACAGTTTTGCGATTACACGTTTACCTAGGCCTATATCATCATCCCGTCCTGTTTCTTCTGTATATCGGGAAAAGTGATGGAATTCTCCGGAAGCTGAACACAGCATCACAAATTTGAATCCAAATAGTATTGGTTTGTCTTTAATATATTGCTTATATGTGTGCTTACCGAAATATTCTATCATTAACTTATCTATTGACAGCGCATTTGATTCATTTTGATATATTTTTTGAAATTTGCGTTTAAGCCATATACAATCGGGCACAATTTCCAAGCTTTATATTATTTGGGTTAGGAATAGGGGAGAAATAAATATGCTGTATAATTGAAAGAAAACGATCACGGGGCATAGATGCCTCTACTAATTCATTTCTCATGTCGTTTTCTGTGACCAATAGTTTCTAACAGAAGGAACTTTATTGTATCTACTGAACAACAAAATATCAAAATTTTTCAGTTGTTACATTTTTGTCAGATTCAATTGGACGCCTTTATTAAGAGCATATAAATTACTTTCATGAAGTATCCCGTCAAACATTTCGTCATCTGCTAATAACAAAAAGTCTGTAGGTTCAATAGCTTCTGACAGTGTTTACTCGCTTCTTCAGACAACTGTGTGTTACTTTCTGGTAATATCAAGTTTTCATCACTCGGTCCTTTTTGCCACATTATATTTATCTTTTCATCTTTCTTTTTAAATTTTGACGGGAGCTCATTATAGATGTTGAAGCAGAAAAATGTGCGCCTTTAATGGTACGAGATCCTGTTAAAATGCCTCTCCCACAGTGCGAAAGTTTCCCATCTGGGACATTTTCCTTCTTTAAATCTCCATCTGTTTAATTGTTTTCTTCTGGAAAACCACATACAACCTTGATTGGCTTTCACGCCTTACTTTATCTAAATTTTTTCATCCGAACTCTCCATAAATATATTGAGCGCTTTTTGAACTGTGTATCTGTAGAGAAATGAAAAACATCTACATATGGCACATGTATGTAACATATGTCGGAGTTTTTTACATATACATGTATTTATATGTACAGTTTTCCACATTCATGTAAAATATGTAACACTTTTGAACAAATATGTTGTAATATGTGTACATATAGAATAAATCTATCTCAGTTTTCTGCTTATATCTACATACATGCCATAATATCTACATACATGTAGTAATATTGTGTACATACATTTCGAATATGTCACATTTTTCTACATATATTTACCTACATGTGCACATTCATGTGAGTTTCACTCATATTATGGTGAGTTTCGTTTTGAACCTTTTCGGTTGCCATATGGCCGATAAGGTTCAAAATATACATCTGGGATAAGTCATAGTTTTTCACATATCTACAGAAAATGAGTGAAATTCACACATATGTGCACATGTATGTAGATACATATATGTGAAAAACTGTGACATTTGAGATGTATGTACAAATATTACTATATGTATGTACATATTATGACATGTATGTAGATATATGTAGAAAACCGTGACATAACTCAGATGTATGTAGACATATTACTACACATACGTATGTCCAAAAGTGTTATATATTTTATATGAATGTAGAAAACAGTACATATAAATACATATCTGTAAAAAACTCCGACATATGTTATATACATGTCATATTATGTGTGAGTTTCACTCATTTTATGGTGAGCTTCGTTTTGAACCTTTTCGGCCAATGCCTTTGAACCAATGTCTAAACGAGTTGTAACCATAGAAATGGATCAATAACAACATCAACAAGTTGTTGTAACAAACTGAAATCTTCGAGTCTGTGGCCCAGTGGATGACGCACTAGTCTACTAAGCCACTGTCTGTAGTTCGTATCCAATCAGATGCAATTATATTTTAATTTTTTTAAATGTCACTAGAAATTTTAAAAGAATTTGTGTTAAATGTAATATTTTCTTTAGTGATTATAGCTCTCGTTTGCGTGCGCTTAAGCTCAGGTCCTTAGAGTACAGACGCATTTTTATTGACATCTGTATGTGCTATAAAATTTTACACGGTCTTATTTATCTGGACGTTACTAAATTATTTTGTTTTGATAGAAATATGCATAACACACGTGGTCACAGATACAAACTATATATCCCCAAACAGTTTATGTTAAGCTGTAGAAGATATTTTTTCTCTATCCGGTTGTTAATCACTGAATTAGCCTGCCAAATGAGGTTGTAACTGCCGAGACTTATTCTATGTTCAAAATCAAACTTCATGCAGTAAATCTCAGCCATATTTGTAAACTTTTCTTAATTTTTTAAATTTTCTCTTAAAAACACCTGTAGTTGCCATTTGCAATTTCCTGGTTACTCGTTTCCTCTTGTTTTTGTTATTTTTTTGTTATTTTACAGTAAATATTTCTATTCTAATTCTAATATACAGGCAATAATATAACCACTTATGTTAATCAATGTTTTCATATTTGTTTTAGAATATTTTGAATGATATACTTGGAAATATGAACTGTTTACGCTGTGGATTGATTTTCTCGATCATTTTAGCCTTTTGTGAGAAGTTTTTTTATTTTTCAAATATTTGCTTTTTCAAATTTTAAAGAAATAAAACTTCAGTTAATAGTAACAATTATATATTTCGAAAGTAATTGTACAATAAGTATAGTAATAAACAGACATATAAGTGTTTAATGTCTAATATTTGATGCCAAATCAGTGTCGTTGAATAAACCATGAGCAAAAATCTATTATAAAATAGTATTCATAAATTTTATTGTATTTTATACAGCTGAGAGGCAAAAATAAGTCATTAAATATATTCGCTCAGTAAATATATTTAGTCAGTTTATAACATTTTATACGGATCACACATAATATATTAAATAATCTTTAGTTTCTTTACACCAATATGTATAATATAAACACAATAAACTGCCGAGGCTGCAAAATAGTTTTACAATAACACAATCAAATTAATCATTTTGGAAACGTTCTTTCTATTTAAGGATTTTAAGACGTAGATAGGCAAAAAATGAGTAGTAAATGTTATAAACAAGTAAAAACTTACTTTAAGTAGAGTTTATAAGGTTAGACAAATTAATAAGTAGAATCAAATTAAAACCATACTATTTGTATACGGACCTATATAAACTGTATGGACTGTATAAACATCATGAACTATTTATATATATTAATTTCCTTGAATCAGAAGTACAAATGGGTTAATGTGGCAATCTGTTTTATCAGGAAACAGGGATTTTACAAAATTTGATTTACATGACATTTTATGTGCGAATAATAATTAAAGCAAACCTACAGTAAGTAGGAGGTAGCTCCTAGATATATGTATTATCAATTTAGAAATGAATGGGTTGTTATTGACATCTAAGATATAATTTAAGAAAATCTAAACTTATTTCAAAATAATCAACTATCAGTCAAAAAAATAAAAAAATCCATACGTCATTTGGACGGTGAAGATAATGAGACATGTAATGAGGAATTATGTATTTATTCAATTCAAATAAGTGTCATATCATTTCAAATAAAATTAGGCAAAATTTCTGAGTTTCATGTGTTTTTGAGTCATGAATTTTATATCTTTATCAAAACATACTTTAATTAAATATGCAGAATCAGAATTTCATAAATGTGCGCGTTTATTGAATAATATAAAACTATTATCCAGCTGCCGGTATTTTTTTCTATGAATAGTTATTTAGTTTATTAGAAATATTTTAGAGTCATTCTCCCCCCCCCCAAAAATGATCGACAAGAATTTAGAAGTTAAATGACAAGTATGGGTTTTTAATGAATATTTAAACAGTATATAAATGATATTAACATTAACTAATAATTAATATCTTTTAATTACATTCAACTTTTATAATTTTTTTGAATTATTTAAAAATAAAAGACGAGCAATACAGATATACATTTAAACATCTTTTTATTTATGTTGGGTTCTGGATATACGTATATTTCTAAAAATATCAACGTAAGAGTTGATGCTCATATTATTGAAAGATAACAAAGGATTTTACGATTGATAATTACGATTTTTTTTACACATTGACGAGATGTTTAATCAACAGTTTACATAAAATACATGGGTATAATCATTTTTACATAAAGTATTTAAATGAAATAATTTTCTTATAATAAAACCATGTTTTATTTCCAGGTGACAAATCTACAGCAAGTAATATTTATGGTAAGACCAAATGTGTGATTATTTTTAAATAAATGTAATGATATATTTTTAACAAATAAAGAAAATATGTATATGAACCCCATCTTTTTGTAATTGAAATGAAATTGATAGCACTTTCACGGATCAACTATTAAAATTGATTTCTTTATAACATTTTACAATAACTTTTAATTAGATTTTTCCCATAAAAGTAAAAATATTTATGTTTGGAGCAAAACTATTTTTTAAGCGATTTATATGATAGAGGATAAAATTATAAACGTTTAGGGCATACTTAAAGAAAATTATGCAGTATATTTATAAAATAATTCTTTGAAAAAAGATGAAAAATATTATTTATATGAAAATATTTTTCATTAAATAAATATAGTCGTATACTTGTTGTTTTTGTGAATCAATTCTATTTATTAGTTGAGATATTAGTAGTTTACATATATATTATTCTAATTGTAAACGCTTAATTTATTTAAATATTTTATTAGAATCGTCAACATTTTAAATGCTGTTAAAAGAAGTCTGAACTGGTATAGGAATCTATATGATATATTTATATTAACAATGATAATTATGTAGAATTTTGTAATTTTTACGTTAGCTTTTCTCTTATCAACATATTTCGTTACCTAGGGAATATAATTTTCTATTTAATATGTAATTTTCGCCAGTTTTTTTTACGAAGTTGCAACATTCTCTGGGTATTGTTGAATTGTGCAACGTTATCTGACCAGAGTTAATTATAATTGTTGTTATTTGGGGACGTGGTATGTTTTTTTACAATTTCTTTCAAATTTCTCCCCAATATATAGCTTCTTGCTATATAAGCTTATCCGTATCTTTTTTTCTTTTCTGCTCTAATTTCCGATTGAAGATAAAAATCTTTTCAATAATAAACATTTTTTATTAAACAAATATTTCATGAGCATCAATATCTTGCAAGTAGCAAGTAGAAAAAATACAGTATAAATTTTTGCAGGTCAGTAGGTTTCATGTAACTGAATGTGGTGACGCCTGGTAATGTTTTCGGAGTGTTCAGCTATATTTCTGTTTGTAGATTGTTCTAAGTATAAGACTTGCATTTCCGCAATCCTAATATCCGTAGTATTCTTTTTTTATATATTTAGTAGTCTCTATGTATACTTAAATGTTTAATGTAATTATCACGTGTCAATATAATAATTTGTCCGTATCCGAATAATTAAAATAAATATTTTTTATTACTTAAATAATATTAATAATTAAGACATTTATTTGTAGAATATTTTATGGAATTTCTTTTACATTCAATATTAATTGTGATTTATACCTACTGTGAATATTTATGTTTTAAATAGTTGTATTCTATAATGGAAAAGGTATAACTGACATTAATTGGAAAAGGGGCATATTATGATACCTTGTCAGAATAGAGGTACGTACAAAATAACTCCGAAATCTGGGCCTTATTAGAAAATGAGGGATTCGAAAATACTGTGTGCTGGTTAAATTTGTACTGCAACTCCAAAGAAAATTAAATCGCCAACAGATATTTGTTTAGAAATAATGTCGTCAGTAGATCAATATGTGTCTCGTCTACAATATCACGCATTCCAAGTGTAATTTACTGATTTCGAATATAAAATACATCTCCAATTGAAAACTAATACAACAATGAAATACACTGAAGACATATTTTTGAAATATGTAGGATAAGTACAACTTTCCTAAGTTTTATAGTTGTCAAGGACCTGTCAGAAAACAAAAATTAACAATAAAAGTTTATTCTGCACTTTGCAGTCAGAAGACAGTAAAAAACTACAGAGAAATAATCAATTTCTTCAAAATAACTAAATGACAATAATAAGGACAATTTTTTAATCTATAAAAAGATATAACCAAAAGAGAGTAAGATGTTGAATGATAGTTGCCGCCTGGGAAAAACTAGCTTTCACACAAAATGCCAAAATTGTTCAGCTACAAATTAAAAATGCGGAATATATAATTTTAAGGGACAATTTGCAAGTTATTATAAAACAAAACAGAATTACAATAAAGGAAAATGTGTAAACACAAACTTTAACTAAAAACAAAGCGCCTAATTATACTTTTAAAGTGTTATTAAATACAAAACGTAAGCTAAATAACGTATTTGTTTTTTTGAGGAAAAAGAATCTATAAATGTTAATTGATTTATGCTCCTTAGTAAAAGTGCTTGATAAAGCTAGATGGAAAAACTGAAAGAACAATAAGGAATTAAATGATAGTCATAGAAATGTGATGAAAAAAGAATGTATGTATATAAGCACAAATATGGGCTTATAGTTTAAACATTCTGTGCTGAAACAAGAGTAGGTGGTAAAAGCAGAGTTTCAATTGTCTTTGAAGATATATATCAGACCAAAACTTGAGTCAAGGACAGCACAATAATAAAAATTACTAGATATATTAGATATATTAGATACGGTCAATTATGTATCAATATTTGGCATTGTATACCAAATAATAGGGCAAATACCAATTAAATCAGATTTTCAGATACCGTTTCTCAAAGTCAGATTATTGTTTTAGAACAAAGTTATGGAAATAATACATGCTATGGAATAAAAGGCAAACTGGAAAAGATTAAAAGTGCTGAGAATGCAACACTTCTTGTTATTTTGAGAAAGCGAATTGAAAGACATGTGGAATTAATAAAACGCTAGCTAAGAAAAGTTTGTTCAATCTGCTGACACGATTGACACAACAAAGAGGTAATTGAATGATAAAAGTTTGCTTTTGACGACAATCAAATCGTTGAAATAGTACAGAACGTATACCCAATTGCATTATTGTTTAATCTCAAGCCCTGTAATATTCTAGCGTAATCTTATTTTATCCAGAAGGACTTTGAAGGTGTATGTCGGAATGGATAAAATTCTCTTTCTGGTAGAACAAAAGAAGATAATTTAAATAAAACAATGACACATTTGAAAGAATGTAACGTGAAAATCAACCAAGAAATTGTATTTTCAATAAGGTGAGGCATTGTTCCTGGATTCCATGATTACAGACATAGTAAAGAGCTCTCTGGATAATAAGGATAACGTTTTTACGGAAGGCTAACTATTCCACAGATTGCAATGAACTTAGCCAAAATCATAGAGCTTTGTTTAAATGTTTGAAAATGAATATTCTAAATGAAATGGGTACTATATAGAAATATAATACATTAATCAAATTGAGGATAATCTCACAAATCCACTATTGCTTTATTCATTTCAGTCAGATCACTCTGTTACGTTGAAATAAAAAGTGTATATTTCAGAAGATGGCATTTGAAAAAGGGACAGTCCATAGTAATGATAAATTGAATAACATTGAATAAAGATAAACTGGCAAACCATTAGAAGATATACGAGTATGTGTCACAGTACCATAGCGATAAAAAGTTTATAAGAACTGAACGTAGAAGTATGTGCAAAAGAGACACAACAAATCAATAATAACGGGAAAAGGAAAAACCCAAGAAAATTACATTGAGTTGAGATAAACTGACATATAAATACCAAGAGAGACGTATGTCTCGTCGTACGTAAGGGCTGAATAAATAGTTTATTAATACATAGAAGTCTGTGCGGTATAAGGTGATGAAGTGAGTGATTTGGGTCTAATTCGGCTTTGCAAAAAAGATTCAAAGCCAGAAGATGTAAGCGGCTTGAGGGATCTTTGAAGGAATCGCAGTCGCATTGACCATGAACAATTCTGTGAGCGCATTTAAAAATTATATTTAATGAATTAATATATTGATTAGGTAGACAAACAAAAACTGGACCAGCGTATTCAATAACAGAGCGAATGATGTTATAATAAATAGTGATAAGGTTGTTGGGATAGCCAAATGTCTAATTACACAAAGGATATACTTACGTCGATAACAACGAGCAGAGATGTTCTGGATGTGATCATTCCATTTGAGATTCGATCCGAGGAGCTTTAAGCTGTTGAAATTTTCGACACTAGGAATGGAAATTGTGTTGATGATATCATGACGCTTGGCGAAAATTATCAATTTAGATTTGTTAATGTTTAGCTCAAGATTAACAGAACGAACTGATTTTTGTAGGAATACGGGATGCCAATCAAAAAAGTGAACAGAAATAACAGAAATAATATATTAAATGGTAAACCTGTTTTAGTGATTTCAAATATATGATTAGATTCTAAAAATAATTATTCTCAAACCTGTTAATTGAGACTGTTAAGTAACTGTAACAATTTCTTCCGATGAAACAATCTATCTCATAATGGATTCTAAACTCCTTCGTTGTATCTTTGATCCAAAGAAATGCATCAATAAAATATCAGGACTGAGTCGTACAAAGATGGGCGTTGAATCTGATGGTATATAATTTTACAATCATAGTCGATCAGCGGATGTGCACATTGAAGATATTTTATCACGATGTTGTCAAATTGATAAATTCGAAATATATCCCATGTTGTATCAAACATATAAAACTATAAACTACAATTTACAACATAAAATTTACATTTCCAAATAAAATAAAATAAAATTTAACGTAATATGATTTAATTAATTGGAATTAAATTTAATAACTCAGTTTCATCTTTGTGGTTACTATATTTACAAGTATATGTTATATAGTAGTGTTATAAACAATTTGCATTATTTTTAAATGAATTATAGTAATGATGCATTATAAATTTAATGATATAAATATTTCATTTCTTTTAAATGATATCGTGACATGAAATGCTAACACCAAAAAATCAGATAAAATAAACATGCAAAATTTATTAGAGCTATTTTTATAGGGAATAATTTTTACCATATATAAAAGCTAATGGCACCAAAATACTTTTGATACAAATATAAAAAACACTTATATTTTAATAGACTTGTTAATATTAATTATGATTTGGGGTATTATAATTTATATCATAGTTAAAATGTACCTGTTTTATATTTTGTTTAGGTTACATTTTCTTTGAAATATATAAAGATATCTATAATATTGTAGTTGATTCGTATTTTTTTCTTTTTACAGAGTTAAAGGTTGTAAATATATATCACGACTGGCCATCTAAGACGAAACCTAAAGAGGTTGGAATCCGGGTGAGAGGTTTTATGGATGCTAGAGAATACGACAAAAAGATGGATTATCATATTTCAGTGAATGTGACCCGTTGGGATGGCTCAACATGCTACGTCGTAGATGGAAAATACAGTGACGTATGTGATTTTGAGATTATAAAATGATATATAAAACAATTATAGTCTGTGAGCCAGATTCCCCAAAAAGTGTTGTCAAGAAAGACAGGACGGAAGAAAATTTCTCATCGTATTATTTATCTTTTTGATTCCAGTATGCAGAAAAACCATGATAGCAATCGAAATTTTGAAGCATTTGGTTTTGGCAGTCAATAATACGACAGCTCAGTAACTTGGGATGCCAAATTTAGTTTTTATGAATAACTTAAACTAAAGATATTTTCTCTACTAATGTGCATTTACAAAGCTTCAAAATATCATTTTGACATTAATACAAAATGAATGAGGTCGATCTGATTAATATTAAGGAATTTATTGCGTAAATATGAGTGTACTACTATGGTCTGAGGATGTTAAAATAACAAAACTCTATTTATATATATTTTTAATAAATTAATAGTGTTTTATATAATCATGCAATTGAAATAGTTGCAGTTCAGTTATATTATATATATTATAAAAATAATTAAAAAAAATCAGTGTTATATAGTAGAAATGTCATGGTGGCAATGTCATTCACTAACCCCAAGTCTTTATACAACATTTTTTTACATTTCAAAAACTGAAGCACATATTACTAAAAATAAATTTCTGTTTAACTTAAAATTTTATAATTATTGTTAGATTCAAAATAATATATTAAAAAATAAATTAGATATATTTATATTATAGTATTGTGTATATTTCAAAAATATATAGATAACAAGAATACTCAAATATCTTTGATCTTCCATCCTATATCTACTGGCAAAGGAATATGAGATATTTTTCTAAACATTTTATTATGGTTATTAAATTATTTAAATTTGTTCTTAAAAATTATGTTAATAACAAATAATATTTACAAAACTTTTTCCCTTATTAATAAAATCAGTTTTATGTTATATATTAATAACTTTTTACAATACGAGTATATTAATATTATATGATCCACGACTTACATTCAATTAAACTCACTTTACACTCCCGATGATTATTAAACCACAATTAATAAAATAAATTTGAAATTTACAATCAAACACAAAACAAAATGTATTTTTATATTAAAAGAATAAAATTTCTTAAAACTAAAATAAATATTTGCTTTCACAAGGATCAATGTAACATAATGAAGACGTAGATGTTGTGTTTTGAAATATTTGGTGTTTATAAAGGCAAGTAAATTTAAGTTTGCAGATGTTATACCTAAAGTAGATTGACTATAGACTGCGGTCGATTGCATAAAACTATTTGTTCCAGCAAAAAACAAGCAACAAGGGAAACTCTACAATTTGGAATCAACAAGTCACAACCTTTGTATGAAGGATGAAAGGTACCAACATGAAATTCACTATATTATAAATATGGGTGAAAATCACACTTAAAACGAAAATTTATGTCATGAATTAATAGCAAATTTATCTCTTGAAAAGGGAATTTCTCTCGTAAAAGGTGAAAAATCTACATTTGTCGGTACCTATGTAAACGTATTATGTAGACTTTTAACTTTTCATGAAATTTTCATTCAACTAAAAATTCAACAATTGAACCAAATGTATATCTTTTAAATATAAAAATAAGTAAAAAATAATTACTTAATAATCATTGACACCATTATTATTTTTTCTCTATGTAGAGATTCGTGTTTACAACCGTTCTACAAGAGAGTATTCATATTATATGCTAGTAAATATGATATTGTACTATGCATATTATTTTACAGAATACTAATAAACTAATGAATACCTATTCTTTTGTTACATAATTTTAAATTTAAATTAAACTGCTGTCAGTGTTATGTTATATAGATGGATTTATTTGTAATTATGAAACAAAAAAAACTGTATTCATAATTTAATACAATGTTTTCGAATACATAATCATTTATAATATGAAATAATTAAAATAAATAAATTTGGACATGTTTCATTTGATTGCGAGGGCGTAGAAATATAAACATATTATGATGACATAATATGTGGACATGTTGAGATATTCACTATTCACTGTTGAATTTTTACTATTCATGAACAAAATTCTTAGTTTAAATGGGATTTTTGTATAGGGAGTTTCATTGTGGCCCCTTTCATCCGCCGTAGTAATTTTATATATCGTATATTTAATCATATAGTTATATATAAACATGTTATATAGAATCACACAACACAACATATCAATTGAATAACGCAATCCCTTTTTGTAAAATAAACATTTCAAAGGGTACTTTAACTAGGGAGAACTGGACACTCGGAACTGAGAATGGAATCACGCGTCTATTATCAAGACATTTCGTTACTCAGTACGCAGTACATTGAGTTACTGTGCTCTTGCATGATAGTCATGGCTATCTAAATACTTCCTGGATTTCTTTGACTGCTACAGAATAAACACTATAAATGGAGGCAAATATTTCGATAGAATCACACCGGATGTCTTACGCTTGGAAAACAAAATCCTTGCTCATGTCACTACCATGAGCCACTTGTCAATAACAGCTTAAGAATAGTCTCTTCATTTACATATTTGGAAACTCGTAGAATCAGTGTTGAAACGCAGGTTACTATCGTTACAAGCTACGAAGCAGCTGGTATAGGTTGCCACAGAGGATACCATAAAATTATTTTTAATCCAGCCAACTATTTTATTTCACTCCATTCTCATCCAGGAAATAAACGAAAACAAATAAATGATTGTGTTACAGGTTTCTGCTTGTATACAGCAAAAAGAGGGCAAAGACAAAATATTAAAAAGAATTCTAGATTCTCTCCTGTTTAGTTATCAGAAATTTTTACAATTGAGCAGACAAAAGCACTTACAGTTGTGTGCAAAATAATAGCATAAGTTATTTAAAAAAATTGTTTCAAAAACATTTATTGGCTATCAAGGACAAATTAATATTACATAAAAAAGTTAATGTAATGAGTGAATGTCAACAATGTTAATGTAATGAGTCAATGTAATTTCATTAATATTTTGTGGAATGCCTATTTGCAGCTATCACAGCCTTGATTTTTCGTGGCATGGAATCCACAAGTTTACTACTATAGTCCTCAGTAATCTGTGTCGTCCATACAACTTTCAATTTATGTACTAAATCTTCATGCGAGGTTCGTTTTAATTCTGCAACTTTTCTCTTGAGAACAACCCCTCAATTCTTTATTACATTCAAATCTGGGAAATTGCCAGGCCATCCATTGAGGAAAGAGTACCTACCCATTTGCCAGAAACCATTAACCAATTCAGTTCTTCACCAGCTTTGCTGTGTGCACAGGTGCACAGGTGCACCACCATGTTGGAACACTAAACAATTACGCAGTGGCATGAAGATTGTCAGTTTCTCTTGTAAAATAGATAAGTAGATGGTGGCCTTGATCGTTGTCTTCTTTGGGTGAACCAAAGTTCGCCTCTGCCAAAGGTCGAAATACAGCCCCAAACCATCACTGGTGTGGAGTGTTTGACAGTCGTTGATGTGTTACACACATACAGTGTACCGTTGGTTAAACGCTTTCTTGCAGAGTAAAGGCCTGTGCACACCAAACCCAACGCGGAAATTATGATATAGAAATTTAGATATAAAGAAGAGGAAACCTACAAAATATATTCATTTTTGCTATGGAAG
>JAYRBW010142701.1:0-14957 GCA_036023295.1 Invenusta paracnida | reverse complement strand
ATTGTTTTTAGGAGAAATGCACAAATTACAAGATAAAAGATGGTTGGAAATAGGGGAATGAGAGGTATTTAAGTGTTTCTACATTCCCTTATTTCCAACCATCTTTTATCTTGTAATTTGTGCATTCCTAATTTGGTTAAGTAGATTTGGTTTATATGCGTGTAAAAAAGCAAACGAAACTGGGATGTTTGACAGCAGTTCCTAAGTTACAGGCAGATAAACAAACGAATCTGGTTGACCGTAGTTGGAACTTCGATTTCTCCATTAGATCTCCATTTGATAGATCTAAAATTAGCATTATTTAAATTTATTCGTAAATATTTAAAAAGGTATAAATATTTCTTCGGAATCCGCTATACTTAAATTTATTAATAAAAGTTAAAAGCGCAGTAAACTTAAGCTATTTTACATTCTAAACAAAAATTTTGGCCGCTTAAATATCCGGATTCCAATCTAGATAAACTTATTTATATCCTATACCGATGGTTTGCTCTCGTGCTCCCTTTCTAGGAGGACTGGCTCTCCTTCAGTTGACCACACAAGGCCGCAGTCTCCGCTGCCATCACATCCTTCTGTGTGTCATGACTTTGGGCTGCGCTCTGGCCCCTCTCCTTGCCTCTCCTTTCATCGATAACGCGGACTGCAAACCCGGACAACTTTCCCTGGACAATCTCCATCAGCTCTCAAACTCGACAAATTCGCAAAGCGGTGGTACCGGCCAACTACCCAGCCTTTCCCGAAATCGCAGACAAGTCGAGGAGGAGATCTGGAATGAAAATGACACCGTCAGCTCGCCATTACCACTTTTTGTTACTGAGCAACCAATAACAGAGCCTCTATCACCGCCGCCTACGCCTAAAAAAACACTTTCAAAAAAACCGGGTCTTACGGATGGAAACTTGATGAACCAGCACCCGAAAAGTGCTGATGGAAGTAACACCGCAAAGAAAATCCAAGAGCAAAATAAGCAGAACAGACTTTCCCCGCTTCAACCATCGAAGGTTAAAGTCACGGTTGCCCCAGAAATGGAAACGACGCCTACAACACCGATTGTAACCACAGAAGTAATGATGCACAACGATAGCAAAAATGTTAGTGATGTGGGCGTTGCTGTAGAAATCAATAGTAGTAACACGTCAACTACTCCTGGCGATTTAGGTCACGAGTTGGTGACGGTGACAGTCACGCCCAATGCGGAGGAAGATGTGAAGCGGGGTGAAATTGGGAAGAGGAATTCTTCATCAGTGGAGGAGGAGAAAGGTCGAAGTAGCACTCCTTCAATGAGCACTACATTGTTAACAGTCAGAACAATAACAACAACTGCGACAACTGTCATGACAACAACACCAACAACTCCAGAACCAATCACAGAGGTTGCGACATCTTTATCGTCAACATCAACGACAACAGGTCCCCCTACAACCAGAAGTACTACATCCGCACCACCGTCGTCAGATTCAACAACAACCCTAGCAACAACAGAATCCCTAACAACAACAAAGGAGGCAGTCCATCCGAAGCCAATAGATACCACCTCAACCTCTGAACTCCTTAAGCACACGTGGAACGCAACACAACTCCTTGTCTCCAACATGCGATCCGTCCAGAAGATTTACGTCCTACTGGGTGGTCTCTCCCTTCTGGTGGCTCTTCTTACACTCCCCTGTCTCTTGGGACGGTGTTTCACCTGCTGTTGCTGTCTCTGTTGTCCTCCGGCTGTTGCTCCTGGAGTTCGTTTCCCAGGCGACGGGAACGGCGGGCGGGATACAATGGACTATGAAGAGATGGTCCAGGCCTCTCGGCTGGCAGCCAGTTTCGCCGGGGGGCAGGCGGAAGGAGATGTGCGGTACAACAGTGTCCACTCCTGGGCGGCTAATGTGACTGTGGGACAGGCGGTGGGTTTGGTCTTGTTGGCGCTAGTTCATCTCTTCTATGCTGGGATGGAGGTGACGTTTGGGGGCTTTCTCTACAGTTATGCTGTTCGATATCTTCAGTGGACTACGGTATGTCTTGGGCCGGGCTGCTTAAAATGTACACTTACATGCATGTAGTATATATAAATTGATTGTATGATCAAAAATAGAAAATGCCTTGAATTATTTCACTCTTGATTATACTTACTATATCTCTGCTTTGATAAATAGATTACAACTGTTTCAATTCTTACAGTAGTAGTTATATAGTGTTTCTGACGCAGTAATTCGAAGATATGCCTATTTATCTATTGATAATGATTAAAAAAATATAATATAAACACGTTTGTGTTCTATGTGAAACAAATTTGACGGTATGCGGAAATGGAATTTTATCAATCGAATCAGTTTTGTTTTATTTCCCTAATTCATGGTTATAGTATATATAAAAATAAGTAATATTTAATTTCGAAGTCAATTTGGTATGCGAACATTTTGGCAGCAAAATTCGTATTTTTTTAATGTAAACCTTCAGACTATTTTAAGTTTGTTGTCTAGAAAAATTTGCTTCACTTAAATTTTGCTTATTTATCTTCAGGTATTTCTAAAAGGGTGTTTTACCCTTGACCAATGAAGGAAATCCAGTTTAGACTAATTACGTTGCATATCCAGTCTATAATTATTACTTCTTACCTAATGATTGCTTTTTGTCGAATTGAGTATTTTAGAAATTTCTCTACAATTATATCTATATCTATAAATAATGACTTTGTGTGCATAAAGATACACGCTTGACTAACAGTCGGTGGAAAATAATAGTTAGAAGTTTCGAGGAATGTGATGATATCGATTAATTCCTATCTACTTTCTTTCTGGATTGTCGTGGAAATCAAGTTTGTTATCTATAATTTTCCGGAGAGTTTCTAACTTGCGAGTCCAAATATATTTTGATTCCCTCAGAGGCATTTGCAGGATATGGAATCAAATTTAAGTCAAGTGTTGGCATTCTAGTCCGTAGGTTAATGTGCTTAAGCACATTTATATTCGTATATTCGTCAAATCACTAAATTTAATAAGGCTATAATCAGATTCATAGAAGCATCGATATATAAATACGAGTATATTTATATTTAATATATACAATTAAAATTCAACAACCTGATGGAATCCTTCTTAAATATTTATATTTTGTTATTAGCTCTGAGTAGTTTTATTAACGTACTATAAAAAGTCATAGATTATATTGATTAATAATTTCGCTTTTGAATATTAACGGTTTGTATACATTAATTATGTTGAATCTTTAATTTTCTTTATGTCTTTATATTATTTAAAAATCATTTTGAAAATGAAATATTTGAATTTTATTCATAACAATTGTCTAACTGTGATTTGGTTTAATGCTTAGAAGTTGATTGTGATTGAGTGCATTGTATTAATTTCATGGAAATAATGTCATATTTCCTGCCTTAAAAAGTTCAATCAAATTGTTAAATTGCCGAATGTCACTGAGTTAAAATAACAAGAAAAGTCCCGCAAGTCAAATTAAGTTCTATTATTGTTAAAATGTGAAAGTCTAAATTTCTAATATGGTCTAATTAATCGTAACTACTAATTTATGTTTTATATTATGTAATTCCTAAAACATAATTATTTATGGTATAATTATAAAAAAGAAACGTGTTTTTGTAGTATTTAACTTCATATTTTATCTCGTTTTAGTCTACAGAATACCCAGTGACTTATACCTATAGCGACATGCTCTACAAATTACTACAGTGTACTCTACACATTGTCACTCTATAACAATGCTAACTACGATATGGTCTAAGTCATGCACAGTCGAGCAAGCAACATGGCGTCTGCCCCCCCCCCTCCCCCCGCCTCTACAAGCAAGACAAAAGACATTCTCTACATGTGTTAAATCTTAGACTTCTTGACAGGGTGCATGCTTGCGTACAACAGCATTTTGTTAATTATAGGCCACATGCGTGTAAATAGCATATATTTATTATTTTTAACGATTGTTATATATATATATACCTTTGCATTGAATGTGGCATGATTATGTAAACGATTGTGAATTTTTTGGTAAATATTAATTTTTGCTGTGGAATAAAAACTGTATGTATACATAATGAAACAATAAAGGAAACTTTATTTAATTGACGTTACAACCTAAAAATAGCTGCTTCAATTTTAAATTGTTCTTTTTGGTTGAAGTAAAAATGGTATATATACTAAATTATAAGCTATTAATTAAAGCTTTTTTGTTATCAATATATTTTTTATTATTTAATAACGAAAGGTTTTATTTTCTTTTATTTTTAATGATCAATTTATTATTATACCTACAAAATATTGTAGAACCTCAATAATCAGAACTTAACTCAAACGCATGTATTATTGATTTAGCTCAAATGCAGTAATGTTGGAATAGGGGTCGCAGAATCATATTATCCTTTACATTTGTAATAGTTTATTCATGATAATAATTCTGCAGGAAAGTCTAAAGCTTGCACATAACCATAAGAATTAAAGGGACTTCGCTTAATCTAAGACTTAACGAAAGCTAAAAAGAATTATATATTTTTGTTATTACTATTGTGCAAGTAATTTATTATATTGCCTTACTAAAATTATGTGAAGTATTAAAGCTAACGCCATGCTATGAAAATAATCGAAATAAATCTATCGATTTTTGTAAAAATATTTATTCTGTATAATACGTTTGTAGCAGATTATTTTGAATAAATCAAATATATTTGTATCCTCTTTTGTAAAAAATTAATTTTTCGGCCTATAATTTTTATTTTTCCTAAACCTCAACTATTTTTTAGCGGTTTTTCACCCTAAATTGTTTTTGATCTCAAAGGTGTTTAAAAAGATTTTCTTTTTAAATTGTTCAAATCTTTTATAAGAGTAAAACATTTTTTTAAATGGAAATTTTTTCTTATTAAATATTTGTACGTACATTTTAAATAATAATTTCGGTTTACAGTTACAAAGATATTGTATCTCGCCTATACCAGGTTATGTAGCACTGTTAAGCAGATATATTCGAACAAATCGATACTCCCGCGTTTATTTATCTACCAATTTATTCTGTATAAAATCGTTTGGTGCCATACATTTATATAATGAAGATGAGATGGGACATTTCTCTTATAGTAATATTTAATCCATTCTTGTCTGAACACCGCCACCCCCTCCTCCATTTCAGATCAACGGCGTCCTACTAACAGTCCTCTTTTGGTCTTGCATGACCTTGGGACGGACCATTCCGGCCCTGTCCAGCTGTTGGGGTCCGCGCGCTCTCTGGCTCCACCTTTCACTCGCCCTCGTGGCCGCCTCTCTCCTCACACTCAGCCCAACCACCGCTTCCACATCCTCCAACCAACTGCCCTGGTTCTGGCTGTCCACGGCCCTGCTAGGCCTCACCCTATCCGGCGTCTCTCCAGCCCTGTTGGCATGGACCGAAGCTGCCTATCGTCCCTCCCACCCCCCACTAATGACACCCCAAGTTGCCACTCGAATTGGGGAAATGTTTCTCCCAGTTCTCACCGGCTATCTTCACCGCGTCACAACGAGTTCAGGTGTACTAATCTACCTCACACTGGCTTGTGTTTTAGCGGTGGTAGCTTCCATGTTTGGGCTCAAAATTCTGTCTCGATCGGGCCGTCTTGCGGGCACCGGTAGTCGAACAGTGCGTCGTCCTCCACCCGATTTTGTGGAAGGTATCAGCGATGACGAGGCTGGTAACATTCCCCGTTCGACCTCAATTCAGCTCACAAAGGTTACCGGGAGTGACAAAGAGGTGAATGGTAGTCGTAGTAATGGTGTACCGCCACTGGTGACGTCACAACCGCCCGCCAATCAGCTTGGTTTATCGCGGAAGAAGCGGACTGCTACCTACACGAGAAGACCGGCTGGAGATCATAGTAGTCGTGGTGGCGGGAAAGACACGACAGCACTGCTCAATTCAGACTCCGAAGAGGATGAATTGGGACTCAAGTGAACTGAACCAGAAGAAGAAGTGGAATAATTACAACCTTCAATGGATCTGTTTATCTCAAAGTAAAGTAGATTTCTTCTTTTTATCTGTGAATAAAATGAAACTCTGATTTGCAATACTAATAAAATTCTTCATTTTATCATATTCGTTTCCTAAGATAATTTATTGTCAATAAAATTTACCAAAACTTGACCTCAGCTGCTAATTTATTCACAGATAATCAAACGAATCTGATTTACTGCATTATAGGATTTCATTGCTTTATTTTTAGAATAGTAAAAAAGTAATGACAACTTTGTCCTGCTGTTTTATAAATGGACTGAAATCGTCCATCCAAAGAACAATTATTTGCTTTATTATATATAAAAGTTATATTGAAGTTTATAACAAATAAACGCAACAATGCATTCAGATTATTGTGAGATTCATATTTCTACTACACCCACATAATTTCGTCACTGTTTTGAATATCACTGAAATATTATATATTGAATTACCTCCAGTATAATTTTTGCAATCAGTTTTGCTAATACAGCTACCGCTTATAGCACTGTACAATTTGCTATAACAATCTCTTTTTAACACTTAGTTTGATTTTTTTTTATAAAACTATATCTATGCGGTGGCATTTTCTGAAAATTATTTTTCTTTCTGAATGCACTGCTATTTAAATATTGATTTAGAACGTATTATTTATCTTTTGTACGTTTGGAACGTTATTTTGGAAAATAGTGATGATATGGGTATATTATTAATTGATGTACACTAAATTAAATTATATAATAAAGCATGCTAAATCATGAGCGAAAATCAAAGCGCATCACTTCGTCATTACTTATCATATTCTACACATTTCCATACTGCGATTTCTTGCAATAACCAACCTGATCAGAGGACTTGTTCTTATAATATATTTCACTTGCCCGGTTGACATCATTCATATAATCTCTTCTTTTCTCTCTTCGTCTCCATAAAACAACAGTCTCTTACATATATTTCTTGTTTTCTTTTTCACTTTCATTTAATTTCTTTCTCTCTGTATATATATATAAAATATCTATACGTATAAATAATGCCATTGCATCGCATTTCGCGTCCTATCAAATTGATTAACAAAATTGATTGGTGACAAATTTGCATTCGACTGTCAACAAAACTAGTAATAAATATCACTGTAAGCTCTAAAGTATATATATCTTTTAAAATGCGGATATATAAATACTAATTACTAGAAAGGCAACTCACGCTATTTGGGTTATTTGGACAGCTTTCACTGTCAGTATCACTGAATTTCTCCAGAACAATTTTCTGTTAACGTTAATTAATAATGTCTCGATAGGATATGATTGGATCAGATAATCTTTTGATCTGAAAATCCTCGTTGTATTTCTTTACCAAGTTATCAGCTAACGTTTTTAAGTTATAGGTGTATCAGTAGTAATCTATACTTTTGTGTTAATTTATCGAACAATTTATGCTATATTTTAAATCGTTTACTTCCCTAATAAATCTACATTGCGGAGATTGACCATTTTCAATCTAGCGTTTATTAATTTATTGCTATTAACAGGGCTGTGCGAATTAATCTTAATAAATGCGATATTAATACTTATATTTATATATATATACTTAATACTTATATCTGTGTGAATATTAAATCCAGAGATATCCTTTATCATTTAATTTTACTATCGTATAGCTTCTGTGTTATACTTTTGGTCTTCAATTGAACTATTATGAATTTTTAAATAGGTTCTAGATTGTATTAGTATTAAACTTTATATATTTTTACTAATCATTATCGTTCTAAAACAAATTATTTGTGAATATTCTTAGCCTTCCAAAAAATTTTACTATAGAAGACTTACTGTCTAAAGCATGTCATGACAATTTTGTGATAAATGTGTATGAAAACAAAAGATTAGGTATATTTTTAAATATCCTACATGGTAGTCTTATAAACAGTTGATATACATGTGGGCAGACCAATTGTTTATATCACTCTGTTACAGTTATCTTTCTTTTTCTCTACACACTAAGAAAATTGCATTCCTCTCATATTCCACATTACATTCCTATTTTACTTTTTTTAATATTCAGAAATTCCAGATGATTACATTGACATATATGCACTTATTTTTATGTACAAATTTAATGCAACACATTCCTTTTATTTCATTGTAAATCATGGCACGTCATACTTACTATATATCTACATATATCATTATCTAAAAGCAATGTTTGATTGTCTACAATAATTCAACATTTTTCATTAAAAATAGAAATCAAATCAAAATTCACGAATGAATGAAATCAAATTTAAACTAAATAAAGAATTCGACAATCAAAAAACTGGTTTAAATTTGGCATGAAATCGAATTATTTAGAATTATGAAATTTTCATTTTTTAGTTTTGTTCATTGCATTATTGATTTAATTTATTCTTTTTCTAAACATGTTATGGAAATGTCATTTTCTGTATATTTTAAGGCTTCTTAAATAATTCATTTTGAGAGTTAAATAACGTTTCGTATCGTCCTGTTTCCTGAAAATGCAGATATTTTGTCACATGCGTGTTTCATCATTTTAAAACGATTTGATTAATCATGTTTTAATAATACCGTATAATATATATGTTAAAATTCCATAATGTATAAACTATATTAATAATATACATCACTAACAACCATAATATTATTTTATATAATTGATTGTATTTTCAGTGCTTCTCAAATCTCTTCTCTCTGTTTATAAGTGAACTAAAACTCTGTATTGATTCAGTTTGCTAAACTGCCATTACTGTCTCTTGAGCTTGATATTATATACGTATATAACTAATCTCATTTATAATAGTTTATTAACTGTATATTTCTTTTCTAAATTCATCCGCGTTTTTATCACTAATTTTGTTTTTCTTTATACATATAAGGTATATCGTAAACCTGCATAACACAAGTGTGATCATATCTGATTTAAAGTTTTGTTCTATTCTCCATTGATTTATAACCGGGAATTGATACTTTCTCCCATAATTATACACAAAAATATATTGCAAAGAATAATATATAATTGTATAAATTTACTTTTTTACATCTATTTCATGTTATTTAATGTGAGAATTGAATCATACGCTGAAACCGTTTTTGTAATTTATTAATAATTGTGATACTCTTTATTTCCTTACGACAGTTGGCTAATACTTTTATTACGTGTAATTATATTATGGACTTATTTTTCTACTGTTGTCCTTCTGTAATCTAAATCAGTTGTTGCATATATGTTATATATATCATTAAATTATCTATATTTGTATATGATCATTATGTATAAACGTATTTTTAATTTATTTCTGACAAAATTATACATGTAATGTTTTTTTGCCTTTCTTTCATTATAAATATAAAACTATATTATTTTGTTAATTTTTGTTTTTTTATTAACGTATTTTACCTTTTAATGAATAAATAGTTTGTTAAGAAATGATTACATTTATCTCCATTAATTGAATAAGTCTTTTTATTACTATTCTAGGTTTATTTAAAGTAAAAGACTATAAATGGCTTTAGCATACTTCGTTCAATTTCAGCAGAATATTTCACCAAAATTAGTCTAGAATGTATTTACTTCTTTTTAATAATGATATATTCTGAAATCCCTTTTCTCGGGATAATATAACAGAAGTATGTTTTCAGTTTTATGCTATTTTAAATTATACTACTGCTAAGTGGTATAATTAGCATTATAAAATATTCAGCTGAATTCTATATAACTGATGTGAAAAGAATATATTAGTCGCTGCACGCGTATTTATGATCATTGTTTACCAAAAAGTGTGATAAAATAATGTTTATATATTAATAAATTAGTAAAAATTACGTAAATTTTGTTGTTAACTAAGGCAAAAAGAATGTATGTATATATGATATATTAATATAATTATACAAGAGAAAGTGGATATACATAAATATATACAATATTATAAGTAGTTATATATTTTAAACATAGATATTGCACTGCTCACCAATATAAATCAATAAGAAGAAAATACAAGATGTACTATAATACGAAGTAAAATGTACAAGATACGCCATAAAGGCACTTTTCATCTCAACTATCATCTAGTTGGGGGTATGGCATCTCTAGTGGTATAACCAACAAGAAAGATTCCAGCGCCAAGTAATGACCCAAAACAACATATATGTAGTTCAAAATCAATGCGTACGTATGAATTTATCTTTTAATTTAGAACGCATATAGGATACCTAATATTCAGTTCCTTCATATCTGATCACAGAATATGAAGGACCACTTACACTAGACGTGGTTGTATTGTGGTACATGTAGGAGCATAAATGGGGCACTCTCATTCAAGACTAATCAGACAATATATAGAATGCTTTTCATGATGTTTTTGAGGGAATGAGAGATAGAGGGGGGGGGGCAGAAAAAATGTATACATCATTAGTTGAATATACACGCACAATGCTCATAAATAGTTGATAACTATAATAGTATATATAGGGGGACCCTATCTGGGTGCATATCTGGGACCCTGAAGCATTGTATAATAATATTGTAATAAAATTAAGAGGTTATAACAATCATAATATCAGTTTTATTCTGTACAATGGGTTCAAAATTATCGTCTGTTTGTGTGTGAATGAATGTATAATCAAAAGCGTAAACTATAATATATCACATAACATATTAATACAATTAATAAGTCTGTTAATATATATTTGTGAATATGGCCACGGTGTTAATGTGGCAGTAAAGTAATCAATAAAACTGCTATCTATTGTAGTATTAGTACCTAGTAAATGCATCAACAGGCTGCTCTCAGTTGTATATAAAAGTTGGCTGAAATTCGATTGATTTAATCCGATGGAGACTTAATTCGAATTTCTGACCACAGAAAAAATGAAATAACATGATGTAGTTACTAGCGAGAACATGCCAGATCGAAAGTTCTTTTAGTTTACAAAAGGTGAAACAACTTTTAAATAAATAGGCAAAAGTGACCCCCTTTATCACAAGAATTCTCTATAGTGTTATAGATATCAAATTTCGATTATGTCCTGTGTGGTTTGGTCAAAGGAAATCTTTCAATATATACACTGGTTGCCCGAATGTACACATGAGTGGGATGACATTAATGAATGTAGTACCGTGTCTTTATTTACAAAAAAGAGGACGGCTAAAATGCCCCCAGCACACCAACTGGCACACTTTGAATAATAACTGATTAATACAATTAGTCTCAAAGTTGAGATCACAATATTATGACCCAAAAGTTCCAAATGAGAGCGAAACACAAAGAACTTGGTGTTCATTTTCTTATCGTAAAGAGTACAATAGCAGCATCTAGTAAACCACGCTTAGGTTAGCGTCAGACTCGGTAACATTAGTCAAAAAGCTAATTTATGTATATTATGAAGATAGGAAAAATCCACTCTTCGTTGTTGTTAGATGCAAAAAAATGGATTAATTACAATCAGAAGTGAAATTTATTTAGTGAGTTTACTAAAATAAAAATGTTATGTGGCGTTGTACAGCATAACAATTTATTTTATAATTTAAATGGTTGGGTGCAGTACATTATGGAGATGAGCAACTTCCCTTCTAGGTGTTATTAATTAATTTCAATGCTTAAATCTCACTATTTATTCAAAAGCTATCGAAAATGACTAATTTTTTTCAGAATCAAGAGATGTCATGATCTCGACATGTCTTCAGTTTTTGTTACAGATCCACTATATAAGTAGAAACACTGAGCATACTATCATTATATATCGATTGGTGTGGGTACAGTATAAATGTGGTGCGTTGGGGGGAAACCCCTGAACGTTGTGTGTAGCAGGGGGGTGTCATCTCGAGTTGTGATTGGATGTGAGCCACGTGAGACCCTCATAGAGACCCTCTCCGGAGGCGGCACAGGCAGGTTGGACGTACCACACGCGATCCGAGTGGATTCGGGTGAGACCGAGGCGTTCCTGGATCTCGTGGGGCTTCATTGCTGCACGAGAGAGAACATTGGTTAGAAGGTGAAAGTGGGCGTTCTCTACTCTTTAGTTACATGAAACCCAAGATTATACAAGGCGGAAGATTGGGGTTTCCGGTTATTTACCTAAAGCTGTACAGGCACTCAATAAACAATTTCAATATTGACCTTTTCTATCAAGAATAAATAAAAGTGCAAGAAAAATCAATTAAATGGCGTCGCTCAATGGATTTTGTTTAGATTTCTGAACTACTTGGTTATATTATTGAGTAGAGCTATATTTAACCCATGAAGAGTATTAATTTATAAAAGTGAAATATTAAACTGAAGTTTCATTAAAGCAAGCAAAACTATCTTCTTATTATAATTTTTGACTTATGTTACATAGCATAGCAGTGAGTCAATACATTTTCATTGATAATTTAAATAGGTCAAAATATAATTTTAAAAGCTAGTGTAGTTATATTAAAAGAAATTATTACTTCATAATCAAGTTAACGTTTTTGATTAAAGTAAAAACAGATTTTTGAAAAAATAAACGCCCTTTAGGTGAGAAATATTTCGATACGAGTTCTCAAAGTATTTGGTTTCTTTCCTGTTACAAAAATGATTGAATAATTACTTAAGAACAATCTAACACAGAGTAGAAGAGAGAGAGAAAGGTACGCAAAGACTAGAAACAGGAGAAAATTAAGAACAAAAAAAAGGAAATCGCAAAACGGCCAAATCCAATTTGGCTTATATATACGAGTATACGCAGTAGCCACTAAAGCTGCCGTAGGACAGAGGATAGAAGAGGATTGCAAAGGAAGGTCAGATAGGACAGAGGATAGAAGAGGATTGCAAAGGAAGGTCAGATAGGTATTACCCTATACCTCTTGCTACAACTACACATCATAGATAGGTATGTGAAATGAATACGCAATATACAAAAAAAAAAAACCCGAATATTATCAAACTTAAAATACACACATAAAACGCTTCAAATATAAATTCGTAATAAAATGATTGAAAAAGATACGAAAGAAGAGGCAGATAACACGGCAACAAGCTTTTAAACAAAAGTCCTAAAAATAATATTATATACTTTAAAGTTACAGACGTTACTTGAATTAATTATCCAATTGCAGCGTTGATCAGGGAAACTTATTGATGTTTATACTAATCAACTATTTGTCAAATGAGAACATTTGCGTATAAAACTTAAGAATGTCTAAAAAACATGTCAAGTTTGTTTAAAACTACACAGAAACAAAATTAAACTCGTGTTGATTGAGTATATTTGCAAAAACACTCCTTATAGCTTTCATTTAATGCAAAAAGCATGTAAAATTCAGCAATAAAAAAATTAAACTGGTATCGATTAATTATTTGTGCTTAAAATATGTATAGCTTTCAATTAATTCAAAAGGCCGTCTAGAATTTTTGTGATATTCGATTTTGCTTTTATTAAACAGATTATTTTGGTGACCTATACTTTTAAAATTACTGTTTTATAGTTTTCTCGTTAAATATTCGATTTTTAAAACAAAAAATATAAATACATTTATGCACATTTCATTTTAAAATAAAAATAATTGTTACATAACAAAAATTTTATAATGCTCAACTATTAGTTATATTTAGAAAGTTCGACAATAAAATTGATATTTCACATATGTTTTAGATCTTTAAAATGTAAAACAATTATAGATAGATACACAAATCAATGTAATATGACAGTAAAAAGCCCACTTATATAACAAACTCCACACAAAAGGTTTAAATTTCTCAGCTATGTGAAGAAAAAAGTGCTAAAAATCACAAAACTACTTTATGTAAGTTAATACTTCAACATGTTAATGTCTAATTCTCTACTGACTTTATATGTAGATTACTTAATTTTCCGGGGATTGTATTACAGAATATGTATAAACAATATATAATTGTAATATCGATTACAGCAACCACAGTAGCCCCTATTGTTATTTCTATTGGAATAAACATAGCTAATATTACATTTCTTGAAAAGGGTACCTTTATACCGGAAATATTTTGAAAATTGATATATATCCAAGAAGAATACAATAATGCACAAGAAGACAGTAATATAGTATGTTGAGCTTAGTATAAAAGTAAGTAACATAGATGTATTATCATCACCTGAAATCTTGTGATATATATGCATAATCTTAAGTTGTGTATGTATTGCACAAACCATGAGGCATATAAGAGTTACACGGATTTTTGTAAATTGATAAATAGTATAAGCTAATGCATTTATCGATTATTTACAATAGTTCAGTAATAACAACAAATTTCCATTAAAAAACGAATAAGAAATAATACATTTTATTAGACTAAAGTTTTGTACTATATTATATATATACGCAAAATTGAACTATATGCTATATAACTGAACAGCATTGGTTTATCGACTAATATTTAAGAATAAAAAATAAAACACGTCTTTCTCAATTTTTCCCTTGGGAACGGTACGGAGAAAATTAGGAAAGGAAAAAAGGATGGGCTGGAAATGACAACACTGTTGTAAATGTGTTCATCAATATACTATAGAAGATCACACACAACGTCGTTATACCGTAAACGAAAGGATGTGTTATGTGTATCATAATCTATGGAACCAACCGGAATATTTTCTTCAAAATAGTGAGTGCCAGCCGTGTTAATAACTCGCAGACAGCAGTGAAGTAGAAATATCATCATCACTGCAAGTTATGTCGTTATAGATGGAAATAGCTACCTAGATGTTGTCTTACATGCCACTAATACCCCTAAAATGTTGACTTACAGAATAAGCAGCAACCGCAGCCCTAGGCCCTAGATCAAGTCCGGAACAGCAGGCACTTTTACAAAAATACCTACGTAAAAGCTGGAGATATAGTAAGAAATCGACCTAAAGAGGCAGCAAACACACTGACTAGGAAATGTACGGCATAAGGACACTCACCACTCACTCACTGATGATGACTAAGACATGAGAGCTAGGCTGATTGAACCAGTAGGGGGGGGGGGGGGGGAATGAGGA
>JAYRBW010142690.1:0-14958 GCA_036023295.1 Invenusta paracnida | reverse complement strand
AGATGCGGGAGAAAGCACTATTATAAATATTACTCATTTTAGTGATGTTATTTAGGAAAAATATATCAGGGGGGGGGGGCCACTGGCACCGCGTGCTCTCCCATTGGATCCGCCACTGCTTATCAAGACAATTATTAATATGTACACACATACATATTTGAAAGGAGATATGCTTATGCCATTTAATTAAATTATGTACACTAAATTACGGTTTTTACAGCTATATTTTTGAAACTAATGTTTAATAAAATAATGTTAGTCAATAAGTGTTTACTTAGCCAAAAAATGTTAACGGAAAAATACTGTCAAAATTTTCCTCCTTTCGCCTTTATTGTGTGAAAAATTCAATGATTAAAATAAATTTTTTGATTTCGATAAATAACAATATATATACATATACATATGCACCATTCTTTCTTTCATACTCATACTCATAAACGTGCAACTTATCTTTGTCATTAATTTGTTCATCTCAAAATCATAGATTGCGTTCGATTTTTATAAATGGTAAATTATAAGATTATAAAATTACTATTTGATATGCTTACTATCACAAGTATGACACATACAGACATATAATTAGTGATAAATATTGGTTTAAATCTAGTCATTAGCTGAACTGATATTAGTTAGATAATTGCATATAGAAGGTAATCATCTGTATATTCAGAGGTTTAACGTACTTCATATGACTGGCCAGATATGTAAGCCATACCTCTTCGAACTTTATACTCATTGTCCTTAAGTTCTAGATGGTATACGAGAAAAATAGGTACCTACTGTATTCTACTGTGATAGCACTACAATTTATTTATTAGAAAATGTCTATATTCCATATAATAATAATATAGAAATTAAAATCTCAGACGAGTACCTAGAATATCTTGTTTTTGCATAGACAGATGAGACGTCATTCTGTTGCAAATATGTATCTACATAATGAGGCTAATGCACCAGACTTGAACTGCGGAGGCATACCTAATATGTAATAATAATATATGTATCAATATTTAAAGATGATTGTTGACCTTAAACCAGCCAATTAGAAGTCTGCATTTTGTCGAAGCACTTTGAGTGAAAGGAATTCTTAGTGAGATATAAATACTCCAGACACTCAAGCTGCGTCAGTAGTTGTTGTGTTCTTTATTTTTTGCCTTATATTCATTCCAACAAGTTAAAAGCTAGTAAGTATCTCGTATATATATAAATTGATATAGTTATAATATTTATATATTTCATATTTACCTATACAAAATATATATGTTTATTGAACAATATTCTTATGGACTATTCTAAAACTATTGTAATATAGGCAAACTTTACATTTATTTATATTTATATATTTGCATATATTTAGAATAACGCATACTTATTACATTTATATCATGAGATAATTTTATTAGAATTCCAGACAAGTTATCTTCTATAATTGAACTCTTAAAAAATGTGCAGTAATTATTAATTGCTTAATAACCAGATTAAAATATTATACTTATCAATAATTTATTTTCTATAAATTTTTACTACGAATAGTTTAGATTATTATATTGATGGAATATCTGTTTGAATAGTTACTGACCTTTTTTCCTAGTATACTATAAGTTGTTACAATTTTAAATTTGTTTCAAATATACTTAGTATATTCTTTGATTTTAAACGTGCAGGAGATGGCCGATAAGAAATGTGCAAAGTGTGAAAAACCCTTCGACGGATCGATCGTGACAGCTTTGGATAAGAAGTGGCATCCGGGCTGCTTCGTTTGCGATGGATGTGGACATGACTTCGGGAAGAACTCCTTCCACGTTCAGAATGAGAAGCCCTTCTGTGACCGTTGTTTCACTGATAAGTTCCAACCAACATGCGCGGTGAGTTAATCTAGTGTATTCTTAACTACCTGTATTCGCTAGTACGCTTTTGATCAGAAAATTTGTATTGTACTGATCAATTGATTCAATTGCTTTTTCTATTTCTGCAGTGATGTTAAGAAATTCTTAAATATTTGTGCAATGTTTATTGTATAAATTATATTAGCCGCAAATATATTATACATCTTATATTTTATAAAATAATAAATGTTGGAAAGGAAAATTGATTTCTTATAAATAATATATTATCTAGTGGTATAATGCAAGTGTAGGTACATATATATGATATGATATAGTTATTTTGGTTAAAAGGGTGTCAGTCATTTTGTGTTTATATCTCTGTCTACGTACTAAATTAATTAAAATGGTAGCAATTTATTTTCGTTTTGAGTTAATATAAATAATCCTTTTTCGATTCATTGTAGAAGAAAATATTTATTGTGAAAGGGTTACTCCCAGTCAATAATTACTGTTTTTAGTAAATTTGTAGTAAAGAAATATTTACTGTTTTAATGATAAATTTAATGATAAAAGAATATACAAAATATATTAAGATATAATTTCAAATAAATTGAAGGGTGTAGAGGAAAACCCCATTATGTTACATAATTTTAATTTTGAGAAAAACAATATTAGCGTATGACCATTAACCTCATCATATGATAATGAATAGTATGATATTAAAATAATTATAAAACCTCTATATAGGAGAATTTAAAAAAAATTCACTGATAAAGAACATGATCTAATATAACCATGAAATCATCAACGTTTTAAAGCGTAGTATAATGGGTTTTTTCTCAAAACTCTTTTACTGTGTAGTACTGAATTGCATAACTACATTAAAATGTCCATTGCAATAATATAATTTACTGCCATAAATGCTTGTCCTATTAATTCTTTGACATACCACAGCTTGTGTACAATTTTCATTACTATAGGAAACAACTTTAGATTTTATTTTGTTTTCTAAATCAATAACCCTTATTTTATGCTTGGCAATGGCAGTAATATTTTTCCTTAATAAAATATCTCTATAGATTGGGAGAAATGGTGCGATATAAATTAATAATCTCATATTGATTTTTTTGCTAGAATGTTCGTCATATAGCGATTGTATTATGCACTTCTGTAATTTGAGAAAAATAAAAAAAATTCAAAGCAAAACTAATATTGTTTTAAGAGTTTTTTTAAAATGATTTTCATGCCATTATTTTAATAGTAACATATATTCCTTTAAAATTTACTAGAAATATGTAAATTAACAAGAATTTTTTTGAATGCAGAAATATTGAAGACTATCTTAAAATTATATTCCACGGCAACTTTTGTGTAACTATTGACTAGGACGACATTCTTTCAAAGAAAGTGCAAATAAACTCAAGTTTTTACTGGCTCTATTTTACAACACGAAAGTTAGAGTGACAATTAATGAATATATTTTTTACGCTATAATATTAAATTTTTCAAAATTTTTATATATTTTAAAGAAATACATACTATTAGTTTGTTAGTAACATACTCTTATTTAAATTAGATGTTAAAAATAAACATCTCACGCAATAATAAATGCGATATTATTTATAGTATCGTATTAATTATTAACTGAATAATACATACAACAAAATAGATACTTAAAATCAAATTTAAAAGTAATATATAAAATAGTTTTCATAGTTTGGTTTAAAACATTTTAATAATCATGATTTATAAAATTGTCTTTCCATTTATATGTATTTCAATGTTAAAATATAAATTATTAAATTTGTTTTATATATAAAAGCAAAATTATCATTTGATTTGTTATATTTGATTATGCTAGTATGTACGATTGAGTAATGTATAATTTGCTGTAATTACAGGGCTGTAACCAGAAGATTGCGGCCGGAGTCAAGTACACGACGTACAACGACAAATGCTACCACAACGAGTGCTTCAACTGTGCCAAGTGCAAGAAGAGCCTCTCCGGCAAGAAGTTCGCACTAAGTGGCAACGATCGTGTTTGCCTTGACAACTGCAATTAGACGGACCTCTGACCCTACACATTGGCCTTTTCCTCACCATCTCTCTCGTATCTTGGCTTTTCTCTCTCTGCTGATTGAGGCAACCTAGAGATTATTTATTTTTCGAAAGGTCCATATATACATACATACATTATTGTTCAATTGTGCTCTATATTATTCCTATTTTATTCTATTTAGTGCGTCTTTGTGTATTAAATTAATGAGGAGGTCACCATTGAGGATGTTGCTACTAACAAAAATCAATAAGAAGGCATATTACCTTTAGTGAAGACAACAACAACAACAACAAAATCAACAACAAATATCAACAATAACTGTAACATCATGCAATGTCTAAGCTTTCTTGTTTGTCTCTCAACATTACATTTGTTTCATTTATAACGCTGCTGAAATTAGACTATATTAAAATATATTTGCTAAGAACTGAGTGGTTGTTATATCTATATATTCATTGACAGATCTATATGTCTTTCTTTATTATGTACACTGTCATGTCATACTTTGAGAAAATATCACATGATTATTTATTTTAAGAGAGTCCTCTTTTCTTTTTATATTTTTTGTTATAGATGTTATATATGTATGCGTACAAATTCGTGCCTTAGGCCAATGTAAATAGTTTTTAAGATTAAAATGGGCGCCTTATTACTTTCTGTACAAACATTTAATATGGCTAAAGATTCCAAAAATATATTATATATCGATCACATATTTTATACAATAATTAATCTACATTCGGCATACCGTTTCAGGAAATATTGAATATGATGTTTTAAAATATTTTTATAAAAATCATTGATGTTATTCTCATCAAAAACTCGAAACATATGAACATAAAAGTAGACGAAACCAAAATTATAAAAAACAAATATTGCGATCCTCATTTCTATGTTTTCTTCATAAGAAATGCAAGTATACTTTGAATGTAGTGAAATGAATCTTTTTGTGAAGTCCTAAAAGCAAATGTACACTGAATATTCATATATATGTATTTCTAAAATTGTAGTTCTCACGTAGAATTTTATGGAAGTCACTAAATAAATAAGTCAAAGAAAAGATGGTATTACCACAAATTAATTTAATAGACTACAGAGTGGTTGGAATATCTCATTATTAAATTTCCATCTTCAGAATAATAGGTCCTCAATCGTGTGATTGCAGAGTCAAAAAGTTTCCTCTGGTAAATAATCTGATTGTAATTACCAAACTTGTTCGCTTCATTGCCTAACCCTTTCCTTTCCTCTATAGTGATCTACGGACAACTTTTTTAATCGTTGTATAGTGAATAACTTTTTAGGAATAAAGTGAGTAGGTATTCGTCTAAAAACCTTTTCGAGTAAGACTAACTGTTTTAATAGGTTTGGTTGCGTCTTCTACAAGTCTAAAAGTTATTATATTGTTATTTTTTATATTTATACTGCATAACAATTATTATTTAAATTGTAAAATTAAATGTATCATTGAAATTATTGGAATATTGAACAAATAATATCTATAAAATATTATTGATTATGCGAAGAAAAAATGTGTACAATAAATAAAAGTTATATTATATATTTTGATCAAGAACAAAATAAATTAATACATCGTTTATTCATAGTGAACAAATTTATATGTTTACTCCATACTATTCTATATTATAGTTACCCTATGCGTTATAATACTTGAATGGTTGGGTGATGATGCTGTTGTTTAATTGGGATGTTATTGCAAATTGCTGTTGTTGCGATACTGATGCTGTTATTGATGAGAACTGCTCTTTAATGCAACTGCTTTTTCGATTTCAGAAATGATTTTATTCTAATTAGCTAACATTTAGTAATTACTATGAAATTTATTTAGATTAACATATTTCAATAGAACAGAATTTAAAATCTTCACAAAGGTGTATTGTTAAAAAAATATAAATGAAATTCATTTCTTGAATATCTTCACCACTGATTTGTCAACGGCCTATAATCTTCTCTAGACAAAATATTATTATTGATGAAATAAAAGGCAATTATGCAATTAAGAAAAATGAGCCTTTTACATATCTTCGAAAATATTGATCCAAATTTGAGGGAAATTTGACTAAAGTTGTTCCATTTCTTCGCCGCTAGATTTCTAAACACAGTCAAACCTTAAAAAGAAGTCTAGACTAAGGAGAAAAGTGGAGGGTCATTGAGAGTAGAGTGAAATTGTGTTTGGACAGTACGATAGAGAAACAAACAAACTAGAAAATTACCGAAACTTGTTATGGCATTAGAAGCTAAGATAAGGAATGTGTGCAGACAAGCAGTATTATAGTGGTGTAGATTATTGTATGACGTCTGCCAATTGAAGAAGACTAACATTTGCATAAATGCAACTCTGATTAATAGCAAAATTACCCTTATATAGCAGGTGCATTATTTCTGAATCTTTATATCACAAAATTTGACTTGACTTAACGATCTTGTTAATCCAACAGTGAGTTTAATACGGCGGTTACTTTCTCAGAATACAGATCAATTACTTTTAGTTTGCAGCTTTAGTATTGTTGTAATTTATAACACATAATAATTCACATTATATGTTCTTTAATTAACTGTATGCATAATATATTTATAAATCCAACTAAAATAATTTAGTTGTGAATACCATATTTCATACTATTCAGTATAAAATATGTTTTTGATATTATCGACAAAAGAATTTTTATGAATAATATATATGGCTTATAAAAATAAAAGCATTAACTGCTTAAACCAGTGTATCATAAATCAAAATGTCAACAAACATGTTACTTTGTGTTTAGTTTTTGTATGGTTTTCTTAGGCATGCTAATTACATAGTATATTCTATATATGTACTATAATAGATTTCTTAAATGAATAGTAATGCATTAAACATAAATCAATATGCTTGTTTGTTTTGTGTTTTAAGGTTTAAACTTTACTACGAATAAAAACTAGAAAAGGCACTATACACTTTTAAAGTATATTTGAAGCAAACAAATTTGACTAATTATTGTAAATTTTGGAAGTAGAACTTGACAGATTTATAAAAATCCTAATTTATAAAATTAATATCAATTCTTTGATAACATTTATTGATTTGGTTGTCAAGGGTAATATAAATATGTTTAAAGAAATTTTTGAACTAAAGAAAAATTATAGCATAACAAACGTTTCATAATAAATTATTATATTTAAAAGTGAAGAATTACCTCTAGTCAATAAATTTACTGACATGGATAACACACAGATACGCTCCGTAAATATTTGATCATTGGAAATTCAAGATACTAGTGGTGTATGGATATTGTTATTGTAATATATTGGAACGTCGTTTTCAATATAAATCTTAACATTAACTCACTTATTACAAGTTTGTCATGTCTTTGGCACACGTATTATAGAATATCATTGAGTAGTTATGCATTATATATCTATTGATATCGAAGATACATAAATTATAATTAATTAACCTATTCATTTATATGTACTATTCTTTAACATTATAGTGGTTTTAGTATTTTAAACAAAGATTATTTTTTATTCATATAATATTATTCGCACATTATACTATATATAAACAATGAATACAGTTCCAATTTTCCAAAACGTTTTACATTTGAATTATTAATTATTTACCAATTGTACAGGTTATGTGTTGTATATCTATTGATGCAAAAATTGTTTGCTTGTTCTTTATTTAAGTTATTTGGTTTGCAGCTGGTTTATTGTTTCATCTCGACTATATAACTATCTATAGATACGTATAGATAGAATTTAAAAAGACAAATATGTTGCGTATAGTAATAGATAATATATGTATATCTATAAGTAGACATATAAATTATGTAACTATATTAGTATAGACGCAGGACGTGTACATACATTATGGTTTTTCATCAATTAATTGGATATTGGAGTATATATTTAATTGATTGCCTAATCATTAGTGGCAGATCTACAATATGGTGCCACGTCTGCACCCCTTTAGAAACTAAGTTTAGTCTATAAAGCGAGGAACGCATTTTTTGATTTATACTTTGGAAATACCTTTTTTTGAAGCAGTTGAATAGTTCAAGTTTGATTTGAAATAAATAATAATAGTAATGTTAAAGTACAACGTTTAAAAACATTATTTTTACTTTAACTTCATATTCTACATTAATTCAATTTTATTTGTAATTTTTTATACAGACTCATGTTGACAAAACAGTATATTATGGTTTAAAATTGGCAGGTATACTACTGACATTTATTATACTCTACAATATTCCAAATAAAAATTTTAATTTAATATGTAAAAGTTAACCTTGATAATAGTTGAACACTGCAAACCTGTTTCTATATATTGTAAGTGTACTATGTATGTATATATATATACCTTCATTTTTTATGCCGGTGTGATAAGATGTTTGATAGGACTAAATGTACTTATACTAAGAGGTAAACCTTATATATATCACCTGCTAGAATTTCTATGCTGCAGTACAAAATTATGGGGAATGAATTTTTAGTTAAGATTTAGGTATTAGTTAGTCGGTAATTTGGGCCTTCCCATACAATATAGAAGTTATAACGTACCAATCTTCCGTCTTTATTGATATTATATGCATAATCTATAGGAATCTGGTATGAATTAGTTGGATGAAATAATTATTATCAATAAATATAGAGTGCTTTCTAACACATCTGGAACCTCAATTTAGTCTCAGTGCTGTTTTCTTGCCATGGAAAACAGTTAATTAGAAGGAAGATCTGAAAAGGTTGCGACACCAATTATATAACTATACTGAAGAAAATTATTACCGTGAAAATTTCATGGCAATAAATAATACATTTCTAAATCGAAATCACGTATATCACGCATATATGATCATGTTTGTATGCATAAAACATGCATACATTATTAATAAAAGTATGCTATGACATATTAAGTCAATTTCAATATTATGAATTATACAAAGCTAGATTTAACCAATTTATTGCTACACTTTATATATATGACGTTGATATATATTTTTGTATTATACCCATATAGATATTTCGTTATATAAATACATATGTACTACAGATTTAAAAACGCTGTTATAAATAAGTAAATTACTGTTTTTTATGATAAAAATAATTACATTATACTTATAGTGCTTGGTATTGACATGTTTGTATTATATATTTTAAATTAGCAACAAAAACATTTTAGTGTAAGTTTTGGATTTGAGTCAAATTTTTGAATAAAAATAATTTGATGAACAATTCGTATACAGATTAATTTATAAAAAATCGACACGTTTTGCTTAATATTTCAAGCATTTTAAAGAAAATTTGTAAAATTAAAATATATTTAAATTTTACCATGCAAATAGGAAACTATATCAGTTAAAACAAAAAGTAGACAGGAAAACTTAAAAAAAGTTCCCATCAAATCCTTCATTACCATTCGGTTATCGTTCAGAACTACAAAATAAAAATTGACACTTTGTCTTCTTTGACACTAATTCTTTCTGTCAATGATTCGGTTCCACACAATTCAAAGTCTTGTGTCGTTTATCTTTTCACATTATAGTCATAATCATCGTGATACGTCATTATTGGTCACACCCAACGACAAACAATAAAGTTTGTCGTTGGTCACACCAAAAGATACTTTTGGCTAACAGAATTATTGAATATTACAAGTTAGGTCTTATTTACGTGCATTTAAATATGGTTGAACTATCTATTTGTGCAGCCCATATATATATAATATTTCTTTTTATTTCAATGGTAAAGCCATTTTTGTTATACATTTTGAATCGATGACTTAAAAAACTCTCTAACTAATTTTGTTTGCATTTTCTCGTCATACTGTCAAGAGCATTTTTACTTTTTCCTACATTTTTTAAAGTTTACTATGTTCCTGTAGATATTTTTTTAACTGGTAGTTTTTTGTCTGTTGATAAATATTTAAATAAAGTATCATTTTATTAATTGCTCTCAAACTCACATTGATCTCCAAAGTCGCTCTTGATTTAGCTCTGTCACCCATTGACATTTAAAATCCAAAATCTTGGAAGCTTGCAGAAAACAAGAGACTGGAAAATCCTGGTCAGAGGAGATATGTTATTCTACGAAAAGGTGACAACCAAAGAATGTCAAATGCATGTATCCTATACACGTATCATATATTCTCTGCTGACAACATAGGATAAAAGGGAAAGACTCTTGACCTTGAGTCCTACCAATTCCTAATGTCGTGTCATAAACTTACCTCATTAATCAATATTAGTTGCTTGCTTATAGATAAACGATACACTTTGATTTTATCATTTGACTTTTCATATTCATTTTTAAGAAATATAGGATTTTCTATAAACAAACTCAATTTAATGCATAACGATATAAACTAAGCGTACTATTTTCTTATATTTGTTTATAGGTTTATATAATGACACTTCTGCAGAAAGTCAAAGTTTATAAATGGGAAATATAGCCTCTGCTAGGTGGTTGGACATCCCCACATCAGAATGGCATCAGAAGAAGAATGTCTTGTTTAGGCATAATGTATGATACAAATTATCAAGATATATTTATTCCATGTATATATTACAATATATATTTTGTAATCAATATTAACTCAATACCTAATATCAATTCACTATTTTTTATATCAATTGTGAATTCGCTCCATCATATAATATGTATTAAATAAAAAGATTATTTAACATTTAAAAAATGAAATAATTTATATTTGCGTTATTCAACAGTATAGGTAGTTATTATCATTTATATTGTATTGATATTTTAAAGTCATTAATAAACAAATGTTTGGAACATCATTAAGAAAATAGTAGAAATTTAATAATGTAGAGCTGGTTATTATATAGAAAATATACCCGCAACATTTTTATCCGACAATTTGATCTAAATCATCAAAATGAATGTAATAATAATTAATAAAATTGGAGCTAAAGTCACTGTCTAATCATAAATGCTAATTATTCATTTTTATCAAAATACAATACAATCCAAATTATTAAAAGTTTAAAACAAAACAAAAAACAAGCTCAAATTGTACATAGAGAGAAGCATCTGTGATAACATCTTTGTAATTCTTTCTAAACTAGGTATGTTTTTAATATATTTTGTATACATATAATCCACTTGTACTGAATTAAAACAAAAATACACAACACAAAATAGCATAATAAAAAGAATATTTATTTCTATTCAAAATAATAATAGATATGAATAGTTAAAGAGTATTAGTTAGCACATTAAAAAAATAATATTATATTTATATGTTTTAGTAAGAAATTATGATATAACATAAATCGTCAAAAATTATTGTTACAAAACAAATATTATACACATGATAGTAGACAGATAGAACAAGAAAGTGGGGTCAGTTTGTGAAAACTGTGAAACAGTGATGAAGAGTATGGACGGATTGTGATATATAGTGCGGAGGGCTGGGGATGTTGGAGGCGATAGATACACTAGAAAGTAGAATATCATTAATTAACAATTTTCTACTTATTAAAGAGGGTTCTGAACATGCTCAAATTAAATTTTGCAGTAGAGGTTAATTGGAATATATAATTGAGACATAATTGTTGAAAAGTTATTAATCAGGAAACTACATATGTATAATAGTATCAAGTACAGTTTAATTTAGTTGTTTTTAAAATTTAATATATGCACAAGATTTTATATGTAGAAACTTTTTAGAACAAGAAAGAAGTCTGTTATGACATTTTTACACAGAAAGCATTATCAAAAGATACGGAAATAATAAAATAAAATTCCCGTGTTTTTCAACTAGAATTATTTATTTTTAACGCATATAATTGATGAAGTAATAATTATGTATGGCAACTCCTTTGGATCCATCGCTTCACTTCTTCTTCCTGCCAGAACCTGCCTTTTTGCCGCCACTGGGTCCTCCAGAAGCGGCCTCGGCACTGGAGATTCTCTGCGTCAGTCCGTCCTCTGTCGACTTCATTTCCTCATCCAGACTCAACTTGAGCTTCTTCAGCTCGGCGGTCAAGTGGCTACGGACCATCTCGCGGAGCTGTTTAGCTGCTTCAGATTCTTCTGCAAGATATCATTAAGGGCCGTAGCATATAGCGTAGTATGAGGAATATGTTGCATGATAAAAGTCGTACACAAATTTATTTTATCTAGAAAATTTGGTAGTAAGTCGACTGATATTGTAACAAAAAATACGATTAATTACATGTGCGGTCATGTTTTATACATACCCTTTAAAAGATATATAATTTTTTACAAAACAATAAAAAAGAATCAGATGGGATAATTTAATAATATGACTTCTAATATACGACATGCTACACTGTAAGATTATTTATTTAGGATAAATGTATGTGTGTGTGTATATATTTATACTGAAAACATGCATATAATTTATATTTAGTTTACTTTTTACAATAATTATCACAGCTTTACTTTCTTTGTTATGATGTAAATATATACTGCTAAACTAATTCTGGGTTATATTTTTTATTTTGTTTTAAATAATACAAATGATTTTTCAAAACATATACCCATTATTTATAAAATTTAAACTAGCTGATTGTAGTCATTTCCTTTAGGAGTGATGAGATATTTCATTCGCTCAAAATTGACGTTTGAATGGACAAAAGGTCTTATTCTAAAAGTCAAAATATTAATATTATCTGTTTCATCTCTCGACATCTACTATATAGCTCGCTCTGAATGACCAGGTCTCTTACCTGGCTCCACTGTACCATTTCCCGATGCCGGTGTTCCATTGGATCCTCGAGCAGACTGAGAACCTGCCTCTCCCTCGCATCCTTCTACTCCTTCTCCGGTTTCCTCTCCGTTCTCTTCTGGTGCTGCCACCTCGTTCTCTTCTTCGTCCGCTGCTGATAGAATGACATGAATTGTGGAAGTTACAATAAATTCAGACTCAACAGCAATGTTTTATTAAAGAAGATCCCGATGTTGCAAATTAGTAAAATATGTTAAATATAATAAGTATGTACAAACTATAACTTTACAAAATAATGACAAACTTTATTTTCACAACTTACTCGAAATAGATCATAGGGGGTTAATAAGCTAATAAAATATGTCTTACTATTAATTTATTGATTAACAATGCTTCTGCTTCCTATTATAATATGCTGACAATTTTATTATAGTATCTACCTATATTTGAAACAAATCGTTTATTCATATCTTCAAAATTTATGTTGTCAATAAAGATTGCCATTTTTAAGCTTAGTGTTCGCAAAATATTTTAGTTGGTACAAATAAAGTGCAAGTAAAATACTATATATTATAAATTCAGAAAAGATATAATGAAACAGATTAAAGAGAGCATAAAGTCAATGAGGGGTTACTCTTAAGTTAATTACAGATAGAGTAGAAAGTTTACTAATATGCCAAATACTAATTAGGAAAGTAATACTAATAAGAGAGTTTGTGTTTTTTCAGCAAAAACTTTATTATGACTAAAGTTAATGAGAGTGAATTTTAACATTTTTCGACCTAAAAATATGACTAGAATAATTGAAATAAATAAAAATATATGAAATTCGGGCAGACGTTGCATGTATAGATATGGAGTATTTAAAGTATATCTCCAGTATTTTATTCTCGTATCAATGTCTAATCTCAGAGAATAATTCTACAGAAGAAAATTTTATCTCTAAAGGCTTATTTACTCTAAACTATGGATTTTTACGTCAGTTTCGCGCGCCATTTTTTATGATATTTGCCCAATAATATTTAATATTATACTATTTATTTTAACGCGTCGTGCCGCGCCACATGCGTTAAGCTTAAATATGGCCTATAATTAAATAAAAATGTCGTATTTTGGTCATGTTTAAGCAGTATGTAATATGTATTTATATTGAAATCATTTAAAGATCAATTATTGGTAATTTATACATATATTACATTTGAATTCTAAAAACAGTAATTCATTATTTGAAATATCTGTATTTTTCACCAAACTTGCAGTATAATACCATCATGCAGTAAAACACATATAACTTTCATCGAAAGTTTATTAAAGCTTATACAAATTAAATTACCCCAACATTCTATAGATTAGTAATCAAAATAATTAAATATTAATACAAACAATATTGTAGTAATGCAACGAGTTAGTTTACCCAAAAAATAGATTTACAGATTTGCAAAACACATTTTTACTCCCAATAAAGTTCTTAAGATAATTTGAAACTTTAAGTGTTGTATTATTAATGTTATAATAAATACATCAAAACGGTTTACATACGAGTATGAAAATGATATTAATATTTAATTGCATAATTATTTGCAATTACCAAAAAAATGAAGTATAGCGTAAAATTAAACAATATCGTAACATAGACCCTAAAATTAAAGTTATGTCACTAATTAAAAATACAGTTTCGTAATTAATAGCGAATTAATTATAATTAATATAATATACCATAATGATAAAATGTACGCTTTCTGGAATATAAAAAATTCTCGGCACTAATAGACAGTGTTTAAGTGAATTAAAAAACAAACAAACAAAAAAAGTCAATATGCATAAACAAGGGTTATCGATGGATATATCATTGCAATATATAATGGTAAGGCTAAAATAACTGGTAACATATATATATCCTAATGTGAGTTTATAAATATATCAGGGAAATTTTTATGTTTATATAGGGTATGAAAAAATGTAGGTTTCTCATATATACGACATAAAAATGTAAAAGAAAGCTGTATACCCAACCAAGGTAACTAATTAGCATATTTATATATTTTAAAAGATTATGGGCGGACTAATTTAGCATAAGTGGATAGTATAGCAAGAGTTATTAAATTTTAAAGTTTAAAGTTTATAACATATTTTGCCTAATTTCTATATATACTATCGGTAGTTTTATAATAACAACATGTAATACGATAGATATTTTGTTATAGACAACAAAACTAAAGGCTTTATGGTATAATATATGCATATCTCTATAAATTTAATCATGAAAGAAAATAAAAATATTTTTCTCTTGTTCCTTTCATGAAAGGCAAACGTTAAATTTGCATATTAAATTTAAAAATATATAATGTTATATATATATG
>JAYRBW010142689.1:0-36994 GCA_036023295.1 Invenusta paracnida | reverse complement strand
AAGTAAGAAACAAGACCAGGAATACCAGCGTACCGTTTATTCAGCGTTTACATCTGTTCTCTCATTCTGCAGTTTTCTCAACGTATGCAAACGTATGTTAACAAAAGTGCAAGGTCGATATTTGAAATTACTTATATTAAAACAGTCACGAAAACTATAAGAAAGGGTTAAAGACGAATCCATTAGTCATTATAACATAATATGTAAGTATCGGTGATTACGAAATTAAAAAACATGATTTTAGTAACCAATTATAGTTTAAGTCAGATAAAAACTCAAATATATAATTTTTGAAAAAAATGTACTACATATATTCATGATTTATTCTGTCTATAATGCACACGCTTTAATTTGATATTTTACTATATCGCTAACTATGCTAAGATGTCTGCCTCTCTGCATAATATAGGATTGTTAAAAATATATTATCATAGAAAGAAATAGTTCGCTCAGGTAAAAGGAAAAATAAAACAATCTATTCCTATTATTATTACATTTTCATCAAATATTATTATACAAACTCGTCTAGCCCATCCCAGCACGTAATACTCATAAAAAACGAAACACAGTGCTATAAGTACTAAGACACGGTGTGTTACGAATATCATGGCATGGAACAGAACAGCATACCTTAGTTTTACTGTATATACTCTGACATAAATTATAACTTCCAGTGGCACTAATATTGTGTTAGCATTTATAAAATGTGAGTACCTCTATAAAGACAGCTGCACTAAAGGTGAATAAACTTTATTGAATTTGTAGCCGATGTATGTTGGTTAGGTTTCCAACCTAATAAACTAACTTACGTTATAGATGATAATATTTGGAACAGTGATACTTCAGCATCACAAGTGTATTAGCACACTGTATTAGCACTCCTCAGTAAGGGTCAAGTGAACATATTATGCTGCTTTGTTCAGTCAAGTAATTGTTTAGATATCGGATTCATATACACCTGTCAAGTCAATAATCATTTTTCACTAGCCATCATAAGGCATTAATTGGAAATATTCTAAATAATTCAATGCTGCTTGTATTTTTAATAGGAAGAGTTTTTAGAATTAATGCCCTATTTAACTTTTATTAATGATGAACTCAAATTAGTTTACTTCATGGTATTAGTTACAGTATTGTTGTCACAATCAATAATTAAACTTTTTTTAGGGCATCCATGGGTCGTTAAAATTTCTCTGCAAACATGCTTTTTTATTCTGTTAATAAGTTTTGGAGGTGTATCCGTGAGTCGGGAGATCGCTCAAGACCTTCACCTGCTTTGCACACGATATTCTTTTTGTGTATCTTTTAACACTCTCAGCTCGCTTGTGTCCAGTAACACACTTGACACAGGCTGTGTATATTCACACATGTGTAGTCTGTTTGTTTTATAGGTAATGGCAACATTTGAACAAACACAAATTGAATAAATCGATAGAATTGTTTGATTGGAGTGCTAAGTGGAACCACAGACATCGCGCGTAGAATATACCCTAAGGGAGTAGATAAATAACAATAGTGTTCCGTGCTCATTTAATCACTACGATAGTAGTGAAATTAAGTGAAGTTTGTATTTTTGTAACTTGATTGTCAGGTACAAGTATTTTATGTTGTGGTTTTCATACCTGGTCATCTCTTAAAGACATCTTATCATGAGCCTCAATAGCTCAGCTGGGAGAGCGTTAGACTGAAGATCTAAAGGTCCCTGGTTCGATCCCGGGTTGGGGCACATTTTTTTTTAACAATTAAAATATGTTTTAATATTAAAATATTTTAATATTTTTAAAATATATATGTTATGAATTGTATAACTTAACTAATCTTTATTTTACTAGTCTTATTTTTTCAATTCATTTATTTAACGTGTATGCATATACTACTTGTAAGCACTATCGTATTAGTTGGTTCATTTTTATGTAATGTCAATGATATGCAATCTAAACACTCACTGATATTAAATTTAAATGATTTTTTTTTTCATTTTAAAAAGTGTAATTTATTTTAGATACGAATACATTACCTGCGAATATTTTCGTCTGTAGGTATTATACAGACATCTTCTGGCAGTCTGAGGTACAGCTAACATAATAACTAATAAATATTATACGAGCAATTACAGTAAAGAGTAATATTGACTAACTACGTTGAGAGTACTATAAATGCATACATAATTACAACAGAGGCTTATTAACAAAAATAGGCTTAGGTAGAGCGTGCGAGTCTAAAGGGTTGTAAACTTGTTGATAACTAACTTAAAAGATTGTTCCATATCATGTAATTAATGGGTCAAGAAACACTATTCTCCCCTCCAATGTGCTCTGTCCATATCTATTCTTTTATGCTCTTGTTTGAACTCCATCAAAATCCAGTGTATAATCGTGGGTAGCGCAATACACGTAGCGCAATCTTGAAACGATTGATATCTAGGCTTCGAACATTGTTCTTGTGCTACTTTATTCTCGTTTGTCATGGGTATAGACACAGTCAGCCTGAAGATGTCCTGTTCTGTACTCTATATAATACAGTCTAAAATATTCTTAGTTATTCTTCGTTTATTTATATTATTAAATCAAGTGGACCGTCTAAAATATATTTTACTAGCTATCTTCAACACCCGCCAACCTATCTTCAACAACTTCCTTTTTTATTTATATTCTTTTTTTTCGCATATTTAGTTCTTTGTGGCAGCTGATCCTTCGACAAGCAAAGATCGACTTTGGCATGATAAATATAGACTGAGAAACTCCATGATCCCGCTATTTATTAACGCAAAGCAGGCGAGAAAAGTAAGTCTATATGTAAGCTTTTATGTATACATTATATATATATGCAAAAAAACTGTTAAAAATGCTCAGCCAATATTAAACAAATTTTTCGGGTGATATGGTATCTTCTAATTATATATATTTGCTGAAATTAATCAAATATAAAAAAATAACTATTGTTAGGAATTATATGTTGACCGTAAAATAATTTTCAAAAAGTACTCTTTAGTTGGATATAAATATTTCCCAGATTTTTTTTATAGAGCTAGAATATATTAACACAGGGTACAACAAACACGTGTGTTTATTAATATTTAATATCTATTGATTTGATTTTATATTGGCGTATTTTACTAATTTGCCAATTTCCACTTAATTAATTTAATTCAGTTATGTCCGACTTCTTTAAAATAACCATATTTTAAATATTAATATGCCTCTTAGCGTATTGTGGGATCCTCTTGTTTTGAATTAATTGATAACAATGTAGAATTCAAGATCCTTAGAGCTTTAATTTTGAAATATAAAATATACAGAAGAATATACGCGTTAGGAAAATATACAACGTATAGGGTAATAAATATTGTGAATATGTTTGTTTTTTGTATTTGTTAAACATGTATAAATTAATTATTATTTTGTTAATGTTTTCAAATTTGTCTAATATCGCTGTATTATAATACTGAATTTCTTTAAATTGTAATTCTAAATATTTGATCCAATTCGGTTTACTTGTCATTTTTCTAATGAATCAGATTCTTCTCACTGGGAAATCAATTAACTTTCTCCGACAAGTTTGTGAAGAACGGGCCAGTATAAAAGACCGTGAGAGTATCCAGAGAACCTTAATTACAGATGGTAAGCTGATGTCTTCTATATATGTATATAGACAAACAATCATTTCTTTTATATTCCTTTCATTTGTGCACACAGCGAATTTCAGTGTAAATAAAGTAAAATAAAGTATTTTAATTGATCCTTTCATTCATTCATTTTTTTATTCATTAAAACATTTCTTTTTAATTATTGCAATAATTTGTTGATGTTAATAATATTGTAAAGCAAAAAATGAATGTTATTGAATTTCATTTGTTTATTTGCTAATTGCATGACCGCCCACTCCCCTTATCAGTTGAATCAATGTTCTCACAAGATTTGGACCCGGCCTTCAAAGCAATGATTGACACCGCTTATAAGGAGACTAGTCTTCATCTTCTTGAGATCCTCTTCAATAAGTATCAGTTTATGGAGCATGTCAAGGTCAGAATAAGCACTGCATTTAGATGTTCTTGCTTATTTAATTCAGCAATTTCTTACTAACGTTTGAGTAGTTTATTATAGGAGTCATCAATTATTTAACACCCATATTCTTCAATTTACAGAGTGTCAATTTTACGTACAATTACAATGAATGGTTATAATAATTATCCGGAGTAATGTTTTTTCTTTTTCAGTATTCTAAAGTAATAATAATTTAAAATATGTCAAAATAACAATCACAATTTAATAAAACCTATTTTCAGCATATTGATGTATACCTATATAATACCTACACAAATATTATTAATTAAATTACTATAAAATATTGTTTTTTGTGTAAGCGACTTGTGTTATAACATATTAATTTCTTCACTTCTCCATTTCAGGCGATGCGCCGTTACTTGCTTCTGGGTCAGGGGGACTTTATCCAGTATCTTATGGACCTTCTTGAGTAAGACAAAAGCTAATGATTACGATAGGAAAAATTGGCTTTATCTGCTTATATGACGTTTGTTTGAATCCTTTATGCTTTATTCTATAATATCTTATATATCTTAAACAAGTATATCTAATTGACATATATTTATATTTTGTATAACATAAACTGCGCTATTAAATCAGTATTCAGGCAGCTTACGATCAAAATGAATAAATGTTTTTCATTTTATTTTAATTAATTTAGTAATTGGATATAAAGTTGTGCGCGAATTCACTCAGTTTTTATTTTGAAGGAAATGTTGTTAAAATAGATGAAAAATGTCACGTGTAGACATCTAGCAGTATAATTATAAATATTTAGGAGTACTCTAAAGTTTGTCTTAATTCTTTCTAATTCACACAATATTACACAAGAAAAGTTGATACCGAATAATACCAATTACTCAAAGTGAATAACTACCCTTTTTTACAAAGATTTGTGAAGATCTTCATAAATATTTGAAAACTTGTTATTCGGTGATTGACATGTTATATGTATTAGCTAAGAATTCAGAGATTTCATAAAATTACCAGAAATGTTGATTAACACTTGTTAACAATTTCTATGGTGTGTCTATATGTACATAGTTATATTGTGCAAACATATTATATACATTTCTACAGAAAATGTGAAGACCATTACTAGAAAACTGTTTTGAATGGCCCTATTGCTTGTTTGAAGAACTGCGCGTCTATCGTTCTTTGCAGACGCGACCTCGCGCTCCCAGCAGCTGATATCTTCCTCAATAATCTGGTTAGTGTTCTAGAGACGGTGATTCGTGCCACAAACGCCCAATATGACGATCCCGAAATCCTCAAAAGACTCGATGTTCGTCTGCTCGACATATCTCCCGGTAAATTTTCTTTTCGCTTTGTCTTTTAATATTTTCACTTGCGTTTTAAAAGCCTGGAAAATTTGCTAACACGTTTGAAATTATTTCATATTCAATAGATTTCATTTTATATTTCTGTGAAATGTTTTGTTAGAAGATTTCTTCTAAGAAAAATAAATTATCTCTTCACTCGCATGTTTATTTTCGTATACTATTCTAGTTAAATATTTGTCTTAGGTTAATCATTAAATGTATCATTGTTGAGCTTATGCCATCTTACTTATTTTACATAAGGCAAAAATTATGTTTTAACCTTGTGTACACAATATATAGATTGAACCAATCAAAAGCGTATTAATGCTCGCTGTCGACTTTCGTAAATATACTTATTTTATATTATTTGCGTAAACTTATTAATATAATAATGTCTTAAGTAAAAAAAGACTAAATGGCAGAAGAATACATTAATGTGTATAGGGTTATCTGTAAAATATGTGTTATAACAAAAGTTGATGGGATAATCAGCATTTTTCTTTTTGAAATGTTCCTATTTTTTTAATTTGAAAAAAAAATTGTGTTTGTTCTATTTTGTGAAATATATATATTATATATATGTATATACGTGTGTGTTCTTATATTTTATATATTCATGTAAATTCTGTTTTTCAAATACATTTTCGTTGAAATTTTCTTATAAACACTATTTAATTCCACATAAAAATTACCTTTAGATAATACATTATTATTTTCTCCAACTGCGAATGATAAAAATACATAAACTTATTAGTTCCTTTTAACAGCTAAAAACAAAGTGATAGGTATCATTATTTGCCACATTAAACTCCAACCATAAAACGAAATTGTAATTCTGGAAAATTTATAGATAGTTATTTACTATAGATGAAATTCTTGTTATTATGTGCATAAAGCCATCAATTTAATCAAAATTATTATTTTATAAAATTTGCTGCCAAATTCGAATAATAATATGTTATTTAATTTATTAAATCGGTGGACTTGTACTGCAATGTTTTTAACTGCACAATCATCTTATTACATTTTCTATACCATTAATATTTCATGCCGATTCATTTTAATTCTGATATACTTTCTTTAATTTATCTATTCCATAATATGTATGCAATTAGATTTTCTATAATAATATCACGAACAGATTTATATTCGATATTTATTTACACATTTTATTGAAAGCCCAAAGTAATGTAACAATTTCTAATGCATTAACCTGGCAATTGATTATATAAATCCGGCAAATCCATATTTTTACTTAGTTAAACTAGTTTAATTAGTATAGTTACATGAGATTCATGACTGCACAATATATTAACATCTTTGTGCACTTACCCTTATTGATGTATAATGTACAAAGTAAATATTATTTTCAAGTTTCATTATTATACTGTATATATTATGCTTACATAATTGTAATCTAGTGATACATCCATTTCCATGTACACCATTTTGAAACTAAAGTGTAACATTTAAAATATATGCAGGATCCACGACCCCATAAACACATACTCCTCACAGGTGACACAGGATGGGACGTGTTCTCCCTGGACTACCACGTTGATGGTCCATTGACGACCGTATTCACACCTGACTCGGTGGCCATGTACCTGCGTGCCTTCAACTTCCTATGGCGCGCCAAGCGGATGGAGTTCCTCTTGAGCGGTATTTGGCGACAGCAGGCGAGCTGTGCCCGATCCATGGCAGTGGTTCCCGAACTGGCACCTCTACTCCACTGTTGCCAGCTGTTGGGCGCAGAGATGGGACATTTGGTCCAACAGGTCCAGTACTACATCAACTTTGAGGTGTGTAGCCAATATTAGTATCAAAATAAGATTTTACATCCAATATATTAATTCTAACTAGCAGATAAAAATTATTTTGTTTATTAATAAAATTTGTAAAAATAAGTATGACAAATCAATAATGGCACAATGGTTATTATCATCATCATCGATCCATCAGAGCGTGTGTCGTCCATGGTGGTAGACTCCAGACTATCGGATTCAAAGTTAGTTCAGGGTTCATTTCGGTCAGCGTAAGTCAGCAAAGTCAACGAAAAGTCAAGGTTTTTCAAAATCATGCCAAAAGTCAGCGAAAACAGCATGTTTTCATAAAAAGGTCAGCGGGAGAAAAGTGTTAACAACAACAACAAAATGTTGTTGTTGCATAAACCAATATTAAACAGTAAAAAAATTTTGCGCTACGCGCAATTATTTATATTATTATTTCTTAGGATCATATTCAGACTTTTGAGTAGTACAACATCAGCAATTATCGACTGCTACTTTCTCAAAAAATGAATTTGTCCAAGTCATCGGTCGAAACTTTTCCAGAAACTCAATACTATAAACCCCACCATGAACTATGACCATATATCATCATTAGCATGTTTACAGTTGTAACTAAATTAATACAATTCAATTAGTTTTATTAATGTAAATATTTTTATCTACCATACCATGGGCTTTGAGCATATATGTATAATTAACATTATCATGTTTACACTTGTAACGAAATAAATTGTACATATGAATAATATAATCGTCTTATACTATAGGCACAATTCGTTGCATCTGGTTATTAAAATATTTATAGTCAGCGGCTGGGTTTAAAAAAAATGAGCCCTGTAGTTGTTTTAGCTCCTGTATCTTCTTGCAAGTGAATGCTTTAACTCCATCTATCCATCTCGTTTTCAGCCTTCCTCTACCAGCTGTTCCATCTAGCATGCCCGCCATTATTTTATTCTCTAGGTTGTCTCCATCCCGTCTTGTTATGTGTCCAAAATATTCACATTTCCTTTTATTAATAATGCTAAGTTACTAACTGACTCTTTCACCTTTTCCAGCACATATTCGTTCGTTTTCTTCTTTTTCCATGATATTCTGAGCATATGTCATCAGTACATTTCAAATGTTTCTTCAACCTTTTAGGGTCCAGCTCTCACGGCGATATAGTGCGATGGAGAATACAAGGCTTTTCATTAATCTTATCTTAGTTCTTTTTCCAGATATTTTGAAGATCTTCCACAGAGGATCGTGCCAGCCCAGGTCTTCGTGTTGCTTCTCTGGAACCCCCATTTTTATTGTTGATGTATGGTCCAAGAGAATTAAATTATTTTACTACATCGATTATCTTTACATCTGCTTTGAGTTGTTGATCAACTTTGATAATCATTATTTTGGTTTTCTTCACATTTAGAAATAGTTCTGTTCTATTATTAGTGTTGTGTCATTTGCGTTTATGTTCTCCCCTCCAACAGTGCTGCCACCTTCAAACTTTTCCAGTGCATTTCTCCTCACCCATTCAGCATATATATTGAATAAGTATGGTGAGCAGATGCATCCCTAACGTACACCTTGTCCAATATTAAACCAGTCGCTATTACCACAGGGAGTTCTTACTGTCGAAGTTTGGTTTGCATAGAGAGATTTGAGCAGTGCCGTTATATGTGTGGGAAATCCCATTCTTTCTAATGTCTTCCATATTCGTTGGTGCTGTAGTGTCAAAGGCATATCAATAAAGCATATGTATACAAAGGGTGTTTCTTTTCGATATATTTCTCAATAATCCATTTAATGTTTGCAATTTATTGGTCACGTGTTCCTCTACCTTTGCGAAAACCTACTTGGTGCTTTGGTATTTCTCTGTCCATAATGTTTTTGCAAACGCTATAGCTACATTATCTAACTTTCTTTTTCTGTCTTTTTTATCAAGGCAATGTGTGTTAAGGTGTATCTATTTTTAGATAGAGTAAATAGTATTTAAGAGTATTACAGGATCTCTTTGTTTAGGAGATAATAGCATACAAGTATAGCATAATAATAATAGCATAAAATACAAGGAACAGATAATATATTACAGAAAATCACTCTACAATCTTTCAGGTGATCGAATTCGCCTGGGTGGAACTCCAATCCCAGATCAGTAGGGCTGAGGACCTAGATCACGTGATCAAGGCACACCAAAAATTTCTCGAAAGCATCATCCGTCGGTGTCTGTTGGATGAAAAGTCACGGGAGATGTTGAGCCAATTGCGGGCCATCTTTGACATCATCACGAACTACCAGGAGCTTCAAGAAGAGATGCTCCACACATTCTCTCATTCTCTCGATCACCGCAAGACTTACGATAATGCGGTTAGTACCCTTGTCCATACCGCCAGACTTACGATAATGCGGTTAGTACCCTTGTCCATAACACCAGACTTACGATAATGCGGCTAGTACCCTTGTCCATACCACCAGACTTACGATAATGCAGTTAGTACCCTTGTCCATACCACCAGACTTACGATAATGCAGTTAGTACCCTTGTCCATACCACCAGACTTGCGATAATGCGGTTAGTACCCTTGTCCATACCACCAGACTTACGATAATGCGGTTAGTACCCTAGTCCAAAAAATAAACAATTGATAATTATTTATAATTTGAAAACAAATAAAGCTACAAATATAATCATTTACTAAACAGAAATTGTGAACTGATAGTGACATATACACTATTATAGGTAGCACTGATAGATTGATTAGCACATAAATATATTGAATAAATTTTACGTTAAATAATTGAACTATATTGATTTTATTAATGAGTTACAATAAAAAACGTACTAAGCATATACATTGTAAGCATACAACTGAATAATTAGTTGGTAAATAATATAGCTTAGTTATACTGAGAGCTATAATGTAAATCAAATAGTCTTTAAAAAGTCAAGGTAAATGATATTATTATATAGAAATACAACCCTGACAAAAAAACAACACCCCAATTATTTTTCCAATAACCGTTTATATATATAATATATCAAAATTGACGATACAAATGTGTTAAATTAGAAATATGGACTAACTGAAAATAAAAAAAAGCATTGTTATGTTGACTAAATTCTTTAAAAAATACTATCTAGTCAAAAATCACTTTAACAAGATATAACATAATATAGAAAACGAAGTGCATCCAAACTTCGAACAAATGTTAAGCTTTCACTTTTTGATTTTAATGGTTTTCATTTACACAGTGTGGTGGAATTTCGTGCCTTAGTCAAAACTTCAGGCTTCTCGTTGAGCATAATAAATGTCGAGCAATAGGTTATGATTATACATTTTTATTTTGTTTCAGCGAACATTTTTAGTAAGCCAAAATTATAGCCATATTTCTGAATATTAATGTCATAAAACAGTATAAGGCAGCGTGCGAACTCTGAATAATGATGTTACTAATAAAATCGTCACTGAATGGCTTAACCACCTTGTATGGCTCATACGCACGGATCACGTTCGCTTAGTACTGCTAAATAACCTAGATTCTATTTATATGTTACTTGTTTAATAATTATTTAAGAGCATTATTATTGTATTCAGGAATACAATTTATCCAAATAATTTCTATCGAGATATTTCTATTTCTACTTTTCAGGATTTTTATTATACACTTTTGAATTTTGCTCCTTGAACTAGTTTTATTGGTCATCAAGTAAAATTCAAACTGAAACTTTAAAATTTAATTTATAAAAATAAATACTGTGATATATATATTTAATAAGTATACTTACTTAAATATACTGTAAGTAATAAATAATTCAATTTCATTAAATGCTTTTATAATGTCATTTTTATAAAACTATTTATTTTGATTTAATACATATAATAAGTTTGCTATAATCAGTGTTTCTATTACACATTTATCAATATTATTTGATTTACACATTAAAATATATTTATTTATTTTTTAATAGTATATGAAAGATTTTTCTAATATTTCTTCAATTCCATTCAATTATGTTTCAGGCTTCAAAATCACCTGGACTCCGTCAGACCAGTGGAGAATACCAGTCTAAACAAAAGAAGGCGTTTTCTGGCAAATCTACCACCGCTTTTATGCCCAAGTTTCGAATTCTTCAGCAGACCTACCGAGTAAGATATGTAGCGAAATAAAATACAGTCTTTACTGTGATTAATATTTTTATAATTGTTTTCTATTAATACACTACAACCTATGGGATTAATCTGTATAGAGATAAAGATAGTATATTAATATTTATCTTCTTCTGAGTAGAAGATCTTCCAGATAACTTACAAAAAGAGGAAAAAATAATAACATGAGTGAAATGAAGGTAAATAGGCAAATAGCTATTTTATGTCAGAAAGATAATTGAACAAAGGATAATTACAGACGAGAGTTCAACGCGTTCATTTTAGTTTTAAATGTTGCAGGGGTTTTGAAAGAAAGTTATGCTTGACGATATTTGCCGTTTAGTAGACGTGGAGATCTGTAGAGAAATGTTCTAATTCCTGCCATCGAGCTGCATCTGGGTTTGATAAAAGTTTCTGAGAGGTTTTACTATGGTCCTCTTGATAAGTTTGGTGCAAAGAGATCTGGGGGCTACAACCCTTTGCACATTTGAAATCTAGTAAAGTAGTTTCAGCTTCACTTAATAAATCTGCATTGTGTCAGCTGAGATCTTGACAAGACTGAAAGTGTTTTGCTTTGGTGCGGAACCCTGGCACTAAAGTTTATAATTTTTTAGCTGCCTTTTGAATTCTCATTGAAGCATTGATCCATACGGATAAGGCATATCTAAGTCTCAAGAAGATGAGTGATTGAATGAGTAGTTTTCTAGTTATATTTGGAAGACTATTGCTGTTCCTTAATATTCTGCATAGGAGGCCTTTGTAGGTGGATGTTATGTAGTTGGAATGTTGTTTGGAATTCAGGTTTTCATCCAGGTTTTTTGACTTACTAGTTTACTGAAGAACAGAGTCGCCAATTTTTAGGGTGATGTCAGGTGTCTGTTTGATAATGTGTGGAGTTCTAATGACCATGTAAGTTGTTTTTGAGACATTTAGTTGCATCTGGTTAGCTACTATCCATTCTTTGATTTTGTTTAGGCAAGATTGAGCTCGAAAAGTAAGGGACATGAGCCGAGGTCTTTTAGGTATGTCAAGTAAAAGAACTGACGAGCAATTGAGAGTAGGATGATAAGTCGTTAATGAAGGTTGCGAAAAGTAGTGGTCCCAGTATGCCTCCCTGTGGAACGCCATGTTTTACTGGAAGAAGATTAGAGTAAACTGATTCACAGATTCCGGGCATCATTCCTTTCTGATGTAGATTATAAAGGTACGATTTTGGCCAAGATATCGTTTGTTCTGAAACTCCATAGCGTTGGAGTTTGGCCAAAAGAAGATTGTGGTTGAGGCAGTCGAAAGCCTTGCTTTGGTCACAGAGAATTAAGATGCCGAGTTTCTTTGCTTCTATATTTTCCAGAATGTGGTCACACAAGAGGGTAATGTAGTTAAGTGCGTCTCGAGGTAGGTGCCGAGTTGTTTGTGTACTAACTTCTCTAGTAACTTGCTTGTAGATGAAGAGAGATATGGGTCTGTGGTTTGAAGGCGACGATTTTTCTCTCTTTCCTTTGTAAATGGGAATGTCCACTTCTTATTTCCATGCTGTGTGGAAATTTGAATAATTTTGAGAGAAAAAAATGTTGTGCAAAAGAGTCAAACTGTGTCATGTTATAAAATAGTCATACTAAGTGTGCTGTATTGATAGCATAATATAAAATGGAACCAATTCCAATATTCTGTCTGTAATTAGATTAAAATATTATAAAATACATATTTAGTTATATAATTACTATGTCAGTGAAAATTATAAAGGGGTATAATACAGAATTATTGTTATGTTTGATAAGCATTAGAATGAAATCGATTTTTTTAAGCAATTATGTCTTCCTATTTTATTTTTTGATATGCTCAGTTATATAGTTTTTTTTTCAATAACTAATCTATCATGTTATTGCTTTAATATTATTAGAATGAAAAATATTTTTTTGTCTCTTCTGACTTTATTGCTCTTTTTATTTGATTTAATTTACATCAACCATCATTGGTTGTTGATATTTTTAGTGATATAGACTTTCACTTTCAGAGTTTGAGTAAAATAAATTGAATATTGTAATGTAATGTAATATATCATTCCAAGGATTTTAATGCTAATCATCATAGTTCCACAGTGTTTGAAACAGATTTCGGATATAATTAAATGTGACTAATTTAAAAAATAAATTTAAATTTGTTAAATAAAAAAGTATGTAATTTATGCAGATGGAAGCACTTAACTCTATACTGATTAAGTTTTGCAGATTTTAGTTCCGTAGACGTTATACATATAAATAATAATGTATTTAATTGCTATTTTCTATATAATATACTCTGTTGATGAATAATGTTTATACGTATACACGAATGTGCATAATATGAAACCTATTTCCAACGACCTAGATTGTCTTGTTACTTTACGAATTAAATCAATATCATCATTTGGATTAATTTATGTACATATTAGAATTGAAAACACGGAAAAATCGGTATTTGTCTTGGAATCATTTGACGCAACTGTTATTTTGGCTAGTCTCTTGAAAGTCTGTTATAGCAAGGTTATGTTGTAGTACCAATTTACGTTTATTTTCAGGAACTTGAGTATAATATATCTATTAATGATAACAATTAATATTAATTCAGTTAACTCATAATATAATGTTTTTAAGTGAGTAGTTTATCTATTATAGCATCATTACTGAAGTTTTTATTTGCTATTGATATTATTTAATATAAATCATTAAATGTGATTAAGTAACATAAATAATAAAAAATACATATAATGATTTTTATGGTATATATTTGAATTTATAATGATATAGATATTTAAATATATTTATTTGTGATGATATTATTATTATAACTGAAACAAAATTATATACACTTAGTGTAAATATAATAAATTAATAAATATTCTTATTTTGTACCTATTTTGTAACTATAAATATATTATAAGAATTCCGTCACTCTCACCCAGATAAAAATATTTCCAACTATATACCGAATCAAAATAATTTAATTTATGATCAAATTAAAACATTGTATTTTTTTAATTAAAATAATTCATTAGCTAGCTCTATCATTATTTTAGACCCGTCTAAGAATTTTGATACTCATTGTTTCAACACACCTAACAAATAATCATAGCGTTCAGCCTCTGATTCCACTAGCCTTCAGACGCCTTAATCCCAGACTTCCTGCAGAAAATAAATTCATTTTAAGAAATTAACTCGTTATTATATCACTCAAGATATATGAAAATACCACACCGGCTTAGAGTGTTTGTATGACAAAAAGGTGAAAGATGGAAAGAAAGGGTGTGTCCTGAGAATACTTTATTGCATTGGACGTCTTGTTGGTCGTGGTATCCAATGGCATCTTCACCTCTTGTAGGTGAGCACGTGGGAGACTATCGTGGGAGTACTGTTGTCCTCACGTTGCATTTTGCTTCAACATGTTATATGTGATTATGAATCTAAGCGTTCTCGTGTGTGTTACTCTGTACGTTGTTTTTACGCAGTCAAAATGTATAAAATTGGACTGAACAAATTTACTATATCAAGAGAAATTTTACAACTGGGCATATATTTGAATTATTATTGACTAATGCAATATTTGAAATATAGTATAGAATAGAATGCAGTCATTCTACTACTCAATAAATCAGTTGGAAGACGATTGTATTATCTTATTAATTAATCCGAAATTATTTATTTTGCTTTTGTTGTAAAAACTTATTTGACTCTTTTTTTTGGAGTGCAGTGTATTTACGAAAAAAATGAAATACATGTTGTTTTATTTTTACACTGAACAGGATACGGTGATCAAGTTTCTGGAGATGCTATCACACCACAAGGACCCCAACCTGCGCTTCCTAGCTGTGCGGATCAACTTTAATAACTTCTACCGCGAGGACGGGGGCAGTGCCGCCTCCTATGTCACCACTTCTAAGGAGTTGAATCTGCGCGGTGTGGCCCCTGGATCTACTTCCTCTCTTGACTCTCTTCTCGTCCAGTCTCAAGGTAGTATGCTTCCTTAACATCCATAATTTTAAACATTATTTACTTTTTTTATAGTGACCAGACAAATCCATTAATATTTCTGTTCTACAAAACATGTCATGCTTAAAAGAATCTATAATATAGTAGAAAATATATTTGGATTCTAGAACTATTTTAATATAAATATATACTTGAACAATGAAAATTAAGTAAAAGTTAAATTTATCCTTTTATCTATTTTCTACTTTGAAATTGTTTAATGTCTAAACGTACTTATTACTATTAAGTGCTGTTGATATTTTTATTAAATTTTAATTATGTATTAAAAATGCCTCCTGCTATGCATCCAATCATTGAAACAATGCTCTATTTTTTCTATTCAATTAAATACTATTTATAAATTAAATTGTAATATAATTATTGTTTGCAAAATAAAAGACAAGTTTTACAAAATGTAATATTGAAAATAATATACCTTCTTGAAAAAGTCTTTCTTACATAACATGAACGACATTTGTAAAAAAAATTACTGAGAAGTTTACTGAATCATTCCTATCATAGGGAGACACCAGCACCAGCCCCATGGCAACAGTGTTCGCCGTGGTAACCGGCAACAAACGCTGCCCCCTTCCGCCTCGACCTCGGCCTCCAATTCCTCTCTCTCCCGGCGCAAATTGTCCCCACGAATCCAGGAAGACAGCCCCCCAACCGTAGCGGAACTTGGAGGGGGGCCTCCCCCTCCACTTTCAGAGAGTACCGCATCATCATCTCGCTCATCTTCGCATCGGCGCCAGCGTATGAGTCAGGATCATAGGGTGTGTAACTATGCATGATAGGTATCCGATAGAAACAGATTTATCTAAACGTTGAATTCCGGACAGTTTTAGTAAGGAAAGGAAAGGAACAGTACCTACAGTTGTATTCAGATTTAGAAAACTTGATTTATTCACCATTCTTTAATGCGTAATCATGCCTTTTTTTAATGCTGATAATATTTTTGTTGAGATTTAATAAGATTTGGGTTAAGTAAATTTCTTTGTTGCATAAAAAATCGCCATCGAAATAGCTAAATCCATATAGTAGTCTAACGATACCGTAGATTGTGCAGATAGAGTTACCACTTTCTATGTTTTTCGTGTTTTGTAAAATATTAATCTAATTAAATGATTAATAATTGTAAATAACCAAATGGACAAATCTTAGGTCTAAATTGTCTTCCAAATTATCTTCTTTTAAAGGTGATGAGTCTTCTCTTAATGGTGACAATTTAGTTTCATGAGGCATATTTCAAGCTGCTTGTTTTCCAGTCTACACTAACTCCAACTATTTCAATATCTAAGTATGCAATTATGTACTTTTTATCGTTAAAAAATTTCCATATGGTATGCAATATAGTATGGATTGTTTCATTTTGTGAACAATCTACACGGTTTCCAAACATTTTTAATAAATAAGAAATTGTAGAACGCTATTCCATTTTTTTATTGTTAAATAGAAACAAAAGTATTCATTTTTCTATATAGTGAACTCTTCATAAACCATTGTTAAGCCAGGGTGTTCTCTATTTTTTGACTTTCACTGCTATGAACTTATCCACCCAGATTTTAATAATTTCCTATAATATGTCCAAATTTTGTATAATAAATAGAGTCTGTGAAAATTCCATCAAAATACATAATACTTTTTAACCGTCCTTTTACACGTAGTTGGAGCCAGAAGCAGCGGGAAGAAGACCCCCCTCCTCGAGCTCAGGCTATACAATCACCGATGGTCTCCAGAGGGAACCAGCCTCCGTCGCTGAGTCAACCTCCTTCTACCTACAGGCGAGTGGCGGACCTCAGGCTCCGACCACATCCACCACGACATCTCCCGGGCGTTCCCTTGTCTTCCCACGGGCCAGTGAGACCGAGGGGGCACCCCCTAGGAGTTCTATTCTTTCTACACCCGCGATATCGGCCTCCAGCGCCTTCGAGGAGGTGTCGCATTCCTCGAACACGCGCGAGGGTCCCACACCATCGACTACTGGGAGTGGTTCTGGCACTGGCAGTAGCTCTGTCGCGAGTACTTGAGAGCTCGTCATATATTTAGCACATATTATTTTTACTAATAATTGATCGGATCCATATAGGCTGTTTACTCAATTCAATACTTTTAAAAACTAACCAAATTATATTTATGTCGTATTATGTAACGTTAATAATGAAAACTATTCAATTATACCGTTGCCATATAATTTGCCAATTTGGGTCTTATTATTAAATTTGTGTTTTTCTTTCTTGGATCTGATATATTTTATTTTGTAATTTTTAAAGAAAATGATCCAATTGTAAAAAAAGTGACTTATACTGATTCCTGTGCTTACATTGACTGACAATATTTTAGATACGATTTATAGTTACTCTAATAATTATTAGTATTTATTTATAATCACTAATAATGACATAGTGTAAAAAGGTTTACATTAAATATTTTTTATAAATGAGACCTGACTGTGGTAAAATGATCATGAGTTCGACACAAAGCATTGTGTATAATTAAAATTAAAACATTAATCACAGGTTAATCCTACATATTAAAACAAAAGGAATATTATGATTTGCAACGGTGTTAAATATGTTGTATTTTTTTCATGCATGTCGTATTTTTTAAATGCGAAGCTATCCATATAATTAAACAATTCTATTTAAATCCAAAATAAAATTCCCTTACCGGCGTTCACATTACAATAAATATAGTTTACACTGCTTTGATGAGTAATAATTTTATTTGGGATATCTCATAATGCAGTTTATTAAAACGTCTTGTTGGTATGGTTTTGTCTCCTCCACTTATTAACTGATTGGTTTAATGAAGGATTACGTACCTGTTATTACCGCACATAAGCTTCAACCAAAATACCTAATATTAGTAGCCCAATTGAAGACTACATTTTCAAAAATTGACCATACATATTATGTACTGTAAAGTTCAACACTTTGTTATAAATATACATACTACAGGCTGTTCCATATGTTTCGACGACATTGATATAGGTTTATGGTATGTATCGAAGTAACATAAATAAAATTTGCTGTGTAATATTTTAAATTTAAAACAGCATAATATAGAAATATCGATTACATTATTATTTTATTCATAAATTAGGATAACATATAAAAATAGTAATTCAATACCTACCGCATTCTAGCAGTTGTAATGTTCTTTGAATGTGATAAAAAGTGCTTCATGAGTTACAAAAATAATCCATTCGAAATGTGAATTAACTTTATAAAGTTGATAAAATTTGTAATTATTTCAATGTTGTTATAACTTATGCAATTACTAAAAAATTTTAGGGCTGGAATATTTGTTTTAAGTAATAATGTGATTTCAGTTTTCAAAAAGCAATATAACCATTAAAAATTACTAAGCAATCATTTTGCTTTTTAAAATATTTTTCTTTACACTTCCATGAAATTAAGCTAGAGAAACATCATAACACATTACATGTGTATTTTATTAAGTATGAATGCAGTTTTACAATATTACGATCCTGCCATTTTGTGACTTCATTCGGGCTTGCCTTAATATATCATAACTACAACGCATACCTACCTAGTTTTATAATGCTTTTTACTTATACTTGACAAAATATAATATTTATTATATATACAACCAATTTTATTCTTTTTCGGTGCATATGGTATTTAGCTATTCTAAGTTTTAGAAATGGTATTTAAAAATTTATCATGCAAACCTATATATAATGTTCGATTAAATATATAATATTTATATCGGGTAATATAATTTACTATTTGTATAAGTAGCGCATGAACTATTCTTAATTAATGCGATTTTATTAAATAAAAAATAATTTATAGATATAACTGAAATTTGAGATATATAATTAGATTAATATACAATCGGTTTTAATTGATTTTTATATATTAATATACCGATACTATAACTAGACAACGCAACTATTTGAAATAATTCATACGTATAATAAAAAGCTTATCCTCGATTTACAACAGCATTTGCGATGTAATATCGAAATTCTTGCGTTTTAACTAGTCTTAAGCCTTTTTTCTGTAAAAAATGGAAGGTAATATCTAAATTTATGTATTCATCGAGTCAATGCATTTTTAAAATTTCTGAACGAAATACAATGTTTTAGACATTTTAAATAAATATTAACATGTTCCTGAAATAAATATCGGAATATTATACACATTCATAAACGAAATATTAAGTTTTATTGGGAAATAGCAATACTCTCTAATTTTTTCATTTGTAAGATATGTTATAAATAACATAGTATGATATGCTTATATAATATATAGAAAATTAAGACGAATCAATTTTATTAGTCTGAACACTAGAAGCTTGTGTATTGGAAAACAATGTTTAAAACCAATAAAAATAAAATACATCTAAAACATTTTGATTCGAAAGTAATGTTATGAGTGTTGTACTACATTTCACAGTTATCACAGAACAAAAATATATCAAATCGCTTGTAAGTAAACAAGATCAAAGTAATATATAGTGAGAAAATGTAACAAAAATATAATAAATGAATTACACATTTCAAATATAACGCCACTGGGAAAAGCCCAATAATCGAGTGTGAATTTAAAATAAGTTTTAAAAATATATAAATGGAACTAAAGAATTTGCCAAAGTCCACAACTATTCAGTACATAAGAAATGGCAGCATTTTTAAATATAGATTTCAATGGCTCTGGATGGTCCCGCATTAAAGTGAAAACCTTACGCAAATGGTCCTCGTACCCAGCTTTTTCCTGTTTCGGAGAAGTGGAAAACTCTCGAAAAAAAGAATCAGGCTGAGAGAGCATACTGTTAAGTCTTGCGGTGTTTGCAGGCCCATAATTAAACGGCTCTATGGTAAGAACAGAGGCTTCCGAATTATAAATTTGATAAACACATTCATTATGGCAACAGAATCTTGAAGATCTCAGTGTTTCCAATGGTCCCCGAGAATCAGGTGTGAAAGTAGCAGGAGTCACCTTATCTTCGGTAATTGAATATAGAATACCGTAGATTATTGGAAAGTTGTCATAGCCCTTTCGAGTGTTATTCAACGATGTGATTGCAGCCATTTTTAAATTGAAACTAACATCACGGAATTCATGAACACATTTTAGTATGGAATAAGATAAATCTAAAGAATTATTTCTATCATCAATAAAGCCTCCTACCATAGAAAGATCTACTGAAATCATACCAGATTGACAATGTTTACGAAAAGTTGATATCGCCTTGCTAAAGAAATCGCTTGTTCCACAACCATCTAAGTGGCCAACCACAGTAATTATTTCAGAACCATTAAAACGAAGAATAACAATATGACAGGTAGTTGCCTCGTCGGAGCCTACATGGGTTATTTGTTTATCTGAACTTGATACAATAGCCATCTCCCTCTGACAAAGATATATAAGGTTTCGACTATCTTTTAAAACCTGTAAAGGCGCAGACGTAAGCTGTCTTGCATTTTGAACTATGTCTCTCTGTGTTTCTAAAAATGTTAACAAATCGCTCTTGTTGACCAGGCTTGAGATCTGCAGTCCATTGACAAGGAGGACCATAATTCTGAAAATAGAATAAAAATAGTAATTTTTATATGCATGTCCAAATAATAGAATACTAAAGTAGGTTAAGTTATTCATAAATAGTAATAATTTAAAAAAGTACTTAACTAAATAAAAGCAATTTAATTTTTTGTTTAGAAATGCATAAGTATTTGAAGCAATAATACAACGAAAACTGTTAAATAAAAATATATCCATACATTTAATATGGATAAAACCAATCATTAAAAAAAGAAGGATTCTGACAAACTACATTCACTCAATGAAATAACTCTAAACAAAACTTAAAAATCTTCAATCATTCTAGTTAACATAAATGGAGAATAAAAATAAACGGAAACAAAATCCAAAGGAAAACATTTTATTGAGAAAACCTTGATACAAATGCTATGATTCTGTGAAAACACAGCCTGAAAATATAATAAACATATTTACAATAAATACATTATAATACAATATATGCATTCTATACAAGTGTAATTCTCCAGTAATCACTTTTGAGCAAAAGTGAAGATGCATTACTGAAGATATTACTTTACCCTAGAAATATAGGTACAAGTATTTAGCGACATAATTCATCTCAATATCACAGAAGACTTCTGTCATCGAATCGATACAAAATAGAACTGATTAATAAATGCATCGAAAGTTATCTGTCTTGTAAAATATACAAAATTGGCACAACGAAAACCTTTGGATATTTGAAACAGAGCTCAAAACTTGATAAATCTAAACTAAAGTTTATAGTAAGCATCAACTTAATCCGTTATTTTCTTTTGGTTTCCCATTATGTATTAAAGAAGCCCTAGCATCATTTTGTAGGAACTGCCTGTAATCTTCAAACAACTGGACCAATCGAGGACGCTTAAATCGTTGAGCTTCCGCAACAAGAACTGAAACACATGCCAAACGTTGGCTTGTCGCGCCCTTCAGTGACCTTAAGCGATCGAAGACGGTAGATCCATCTAAACAAAAATAAATATTAAAAAAACAAAACATGATTTTATATGTATGCAGTAAATGAATATTAAGGCATGTGTATAAAGTTATGTTCAGAAGTATTCATTCAAGTATTTCTTAAAATATTAGCTGTAAATAAGACATTAATTTGTTAATATTTATTTAAATTTGGAAGTTATTAGACAGACCCTAATAATCGAAAAACTAGAGATTATACAAACCTATTAATGATACGGAATAATCAAATACATGTTTAAAATTAAAATAACTTAACTAATAGCAATAATTAGACAATGTAATATGTATTTATAAAACTTTAAAAGTTTACAAAACACTCGATACAAAATCCGTATATGTTTTATACATATGACATAAATTAAAAATTTAGTAAATTATCAAAAACATTACTCATTTACAAAGTAATGGATATATGCATAACAAATTTTCAAGATATATGTAGTAATTACAATCAATAAAACCATATAGACGTAACATGAAAATGATGAGCAAAACATAATCACGTATAATACTATGTTATCTATAAATATAACATTTTTTTTACTTTTATCGTATATTCAAAAATGAGTCTTTCAATCAGAAAGAATGTCACCACGAATGCCAAACAAATAATATTTGAATATATAAATTTTACGTTTATATCTAAATAACTTTTAAAATTATAGTTACAATTAAATGACAAGCCTCCAACTGGACACAATTTGTTAATTGACTAAAATAAACCTAACGAAACGTGTAGAATTGCTACGCGAACTTTTCCGCAAAATTACGTACCAATTAGGGGCTCACGAATAGAGTGAACTATAAAGTCAACAGTTTGACTATTGTGAGTAAAAGATTGCTTTGATTGATTTGTTCGAAGAGTGCGTTTGAGTTCTTGGGGTGCAATTGAACGAGAGTTGGAGTTTGTATTGCTTTGGGGAATATATCCATTAGATTGATGGATAATAATATTGTCCGGATTTTCAAAGTCGTTGGTATCCACTGAAAATGCAATTTAACAAAAATAGTAACCCAGTAAGCCTTATATTAAGCCCTTAGACCATATTAAGTTAACTTTGGTCATACCTATTGGTATGTATTTAATTATCAAAAGATGTTTTAATTAAAATTAGCAATACATATCAACAGAAATTTTGAATTAAATCATTAAGATATATTTTATTACAATCAGTAATAAAACTCGAGTGACTGTTTAGAACACCAAAAATCAATTCTGCGATAAAACGATAATTAAAATTTAGTGCTTTCAGTTACATCAGCGAAAACGAAACTATATCGCACTAAGACAGCTTATTAAAGTATTTGTAATGAATGTTATTATGAATACAATTTGCAATTGCATATTCATAATAGTTGCTCAATTATAGAATAACTCACTTTGTTCGTGTATAGACAATTCGATTTCAGAATCATGATTCAGCGCAGGAGAAGCTGGCGGTGTACGTCTCCAGTTATCAAATGAGATATCGTAAGAAATAGGGCCTAAAACAAGGTAGAATTTTATGCAATATGCGTATAATAAAAATATAAAAAGAAGTTACATTTTTTATAATTTCGAAGAAAATGGGTGATAAAAATTATAATCATTAAATAATTTAAAAATTATTAAGAATACTTTGTCACCTATAGCTGCTTTTAATAGGTTACAACCACAAATAATTATTCTGAATAATATTATAAGAGGTATAAATAATATAGTCTTATACTTTTAATACTGGGATTCTATTTGTGGTTACGGATCTTAACATTTATAGATGTCAAGAAATGTATTTATAATAATCTGAATGATAATAAAAAATAAACATAGAAAAGTAAAACGGACATTTGAAAATTAAGATTCAAATAACTTCATTTAAACTTCATGTAAAACTATATACATATCTGAAATCTGATAAATGAAAATATATGTTATGTACGCATATGAAAATAAGTAGCATATTGTATTTGCTTAATAAGTGATTAAAATAAAGATTTTAACTAAGTATATGAAATTCAAAATCAACAATGCGTCTATTAATTTTAATAGAATTCAAATCATAAATACAAAATGAAATTTTTCTTGAAAAATAGATTAATGTAAAATGAAAATACGGTAAAAATATAGACTGCATATTTATTGATGCGTATGATCTGATAGAATGAATAAGTGTCTGCAGTATAGAACGTGATGAACTGAAAAAACGTGAAAAACTGAACGTGAAAAAAACTGAAAAAACTGAAAAATTACCTTTGGATCTTCCTTCTGATGTACAGGATGAATCTGATGATATACGCTTTCTTTGAGAGACCTGCACATGTTCTGGAGAGGTAACCATTGACGCCATGCCCGTGTCATCAACAAAACCTTCATCGGCAACAAAAGCAGTCGCCTTACGACGGAACGGATTTCCAAAGGTATCAACCCTTACCGGAGGCGGGTTTATCTCTCGTAAAGGTAATGGCGAGTTTGCACTAGCAAATTTGTAATTAGAGTAGTTCCCCATCTCTGCCATCGGCTGCGAATTGATAGCGTCACGATCCATGGGTCTGTCACGGTTGTCTAAAATTGCTAGTAAATTATTTCGCATTTTCGGCAGCATCTCTCTCAAAGCATGACGATCAATATGACGGGCGTCTTCGTAAGTTCGGAGTAAATTTGTCTGTTGATTTGTTGAAGTCGGGTGAATAGCTCGAATGTCCAAAGATGCCCACTGCTTATGATGTTGTTGAACTGCACTCACACCAGCCAAATTGTCCCCCAAATCAGACATAAGCTGGGAAAAATCGCTTCGTTGCACAATTGATACACTCGGTATAACCTACAAAAACAACAAAATCTATATGTATATCAAGAAAATTCAAATTATGGTTTAAAACGTATGTAATTATAAATTAGACTACATTTATGCAAATAATCTTGAAATTTCTAATTTCACAAAAATTATTAAAAATAATTGAGTAAACAATAAATAAATGTACACATACAAAAAATCTATATTCTAGAAGTATTATAAAGCTAGTAATATGGGTACAATGAGTCCCTTACCTGAATGGTATCTTCCGGTTGAATCTTTGTTTCCACCTGCTGAATAAACCGATCGTATTCTGCTTTGGCTGCATGCCGAAGTTTCTGTAAATGGTGCTTCAAATTGTAAGGAAGAACTTGTTCTACCGCTTCAGCTTTAATAACTCCTCGAAATCCAAGCTTTTCGAAAGCCTTTGTTAGTGGCTGGGGTAATAGAACAGTGTATAACATATATTATTATAATAAAAATTTCGAATCTTGAAAAGTGCAAGCGAGGAAACTGCTTTTAACGAACACAAAGTTTAAAACATTAAAATACAACAAAACAATAATAAGAAATAACACAAATACAAAAAACTATAAAAATCAATTAATTGTAATACAAAATATAAACATACCTGATAATAGTAACATGGAATTTGCCCAAGATAAACGCCAAATTTATTACCCCAAGCTTCGTTATTCATTCGCATTTTATGAGTTTCAGCTAATTCAACTAAAAAAGAAATGGAACAATATCTTGTAATCAAATGTTTAAAAAAATTATCACAAACGACTTTTCCCATTTAGCTTAAGCAATGGTGAATAAAAATCTGGATGGAGTAAAAGATAATCTAGTTATTGCTAATAATTCTTCGAGGCCGTAATTACAATCAATACATTCCAAAAAGGTTAATGGTATGATTAAAACATTCCAGCTTTGAAAATAATTGTTGGTGAATAATATAACAACAGTATTGGCTTATAGTTAAGAAATCGAAGTACAAAATTCAATTAAAAAATTAAATAAAAAGTGGATCCTGAAGGTCTGAATAAAGCAATAAAACGCAAATATCCTCATACCTAGAAGATCTGTGAGAACAGGATAGTTGTATGGTAGAATTGTCAAATTCACTGACATAAGATCTGAACTGGCTTTTAAATATCCAAAAGGATAATCCCTATCCTTTCCACTATGGGGAACGTAACACTGCCAAACAAAAGATGGATCGCGTCTTTCAAGTATGTATTGAGTAAGTGGCGATGGTTCTAATTCGTATCTATCGACTGGAAAATTTTCCAGAACTTTGGGCGGACGATGTTTTGTACAAGAATAACAAATAATGGGATGAGCCAGACGTGGAGGCTGAAAATAAAACGGACTCAATGTTAATATGTATAGTATAAACAAAGGTCACGGAATCGTATTATTTAAGTAGTGAATAATTTGGAAACAATAAAAATAATACTCACCAATCGTTCACTTAATATTGAAGGATCAGACCAAAATGCTTCAGGTATAGGCCATGTTGCATTTGCAGACCTAGCTGACGTCTTAACATAGATCATTCTGCGACAACTGTGCCATTTAGCAGATTCTTCGCGAGACGCGTCGCCTTTTAGATGTGTTATAAATATTAAAGTTTAAAACCACAGTTATAGTATTAAATTATTAAAAATATGAATACTAAATTTCAAACGTTATATACATGTATTATAGGTACATAAACTAAATTATGTAACAATATATCATAAGACTTTAATTAACAAATAACAAAACGGGTATTATTACACACAATTTGAAAACAAACAAACAGAAAAGAAAATTCGATTAATACTTATTGCATGTAAAAATTAAAATAAAGATTAAATAAAAACATTGAACCTACCCTCATCCATTTTTGTAAAATGAACAACAACACCAGGTTGACACTTTTGAGCAAGAGATTCTAAACACTGGTTAAGCATTCTTTCATTCATAACTTTATAGGCCCTACCTATAAAAAGAATTAAAAACATCGTATAAATTTATAACAAAGAATGTAAGAAAAATGTAAAAAATTAAACAAACCTCCAGTAACTTCACACATCGAATGAATTGGTGACTCATCATCAGTGGGAATAAACTTCGGCATTTCAAAATTTGCTTCTTGTATTGCAGGTAAACGAAGTACAAGGCCGTACAATCTATAGTCCCATCTAAACGGTTCTTCTGTATATTCATGGCCCGGGAATCCTTGATCTAACATTGGCAAATTTAAACCCTAAAATAAATTTAAAAAATAAATTAGGAAACAAGATACTATTTATAAAATATATTATTCAAAGCTACTTACACCATTCACAACACCATCTTCTGATGTAAGTCTTCTTCCATCAGTAATACAAATTACGATTGCGGGTTCAATTTGACTAGGATATCTGCCCTAAAATAACAAAACAAAAAAGTGCAACATAAGTTTAAAATTATAAAGCGACAATTAACAAAGTTAACTTACCATAGCATAATTTTCGTGACCCAATTGCATTCTATTTAAATTCAACATATCAAAAACACGACGCAGACCTGCGCCTAGGCTTGTTAAGCCATCAGCTTTAATTGAATCCAAGGATGAATGCAATGACTGTCCGTTTTGTTTCCAACCAGCTAACTAAAACAGAAAGTTGAATAATAATAATGGAAAAAATTATTTAAATATTTATATACTACTAGAAAGTAGTGAGAAGCCCTTACTTTAACATTATGAGGTTCTCTCTCGAGTGTCATCAAAAAATACCGGTCGCCTCGAGAATACTTCAGCCGAATCTAAAATAAAAGTTTTAAAACATTTTACTTAATACAAGTTTAATTGTGAGAGTATTTCATTTAGTACACTACCTTAGATATTGTTTCAACACATCCTTTAGCTACGTCTAGCAATGTTGTACCCAAATATGTACGCTGGTTCATAGAAGCGCTGTTGTCGATTAAAAAAACGATAACAGTCATACTTAAATAGGTCAATCGATACAAAAAGTATGTCACTGAGGTACAGAGCGACAACAACCCCTCTCTGCAACTATCTTTTAGGTTCTAATGCTGAACGCGGCGTTCGTTGCATTTATGACAAAGCTGTAAATTTTCTGTATTCTTATTGGTTAGCTATATTGATTGAGAGGTTAATAAAGGTTGTGTACACGTAAAATTATTCTTTATGTCTGTTCGATATAGACTATGAAAATTAATCAAACTTTTTAACAACTTTTGTTATTATCTAATATTAAATAAAAAATAAAGTTTTTCACTCATCTTACACAAAATAAATAATATTAATAAAAAAATCAAATAACGTAAACGTAGTTATTTTCCATATAAAATATAGAGACCATTGTGAGCCTCTGACGCTATTCAAAGACGATACTCATAAATCCACAAATCAATAATCTGCTAGCAGTTTAGAATATTACAGGTTTCTTACCTTTTTTCCTTTTACTTGTACCCTTCATAACTGTCGAGATTTTTATAAATGAAACTAAAATTGTTATTTTTCCATTTATAACATCATTTGTCTTTTGATGATTAGTAATTCTATTTATTATTCTATTTTACAAATTAAAAGATTGCATGAATAATTATTGATAACTTGTAAATTGTAAATTGTTCATATTATTATGTAGAAATTAACGTTCATTAAATTAAACTTGTTATATGTGTATATTTCCTTAACAAGACATTGTGTTACATGTTTGACTTTGATGTATGATATATAGATATGATATATAGATATTCCTATTAGTAAATTTTATTATTCGTTAGCATACAGATTGAATGTGTTACCTATTGTATTTTCTATTTACATACATGTTCCTATAGTACGTACACAAATTCGTTTTTTATTGTTTTATTCAGTAAACATACTTGGTGAAAAAAATAAGAATGTCTATTTTAAAACCTTGTAATAATTCCTTAATTAAATGTATTTTAAAAGATACACGTATTATTCAACGCTAGAAAATTTAATTACATATATGAATGTCTAAAAGTTAGAGATATCTCGCTAATACCTATTAATAATTGTTTTGATTTATCTTCCAAATATAGTGTTATTAATAGCCTTATATTCATATTAAGTACTTTATATAAATGTTTTGCTTAAATCTGTAGGTAGGTATAATATATGTAAAACAATAGCCGAATTATTTTTATATTATATATATATGTATATTGGTACCTACGTCCTGAAAAATTATAATATAATTAAAGTAGTGTGATAGTTCATAGATTTAATACCATTAATCTCTAGGAATATTTTTATACTATTTAATATAGATATATCAGGCGTAATATATTCAAAACGTATGAAGCAGATATTATCTATCTTAGTTATTATTTTGTTTGCTATTATAGATATACTATACTATTATGTTTCATATAGTGTTTGTAAAATAATAATGCTAGATTATGTTATATTACTATAAGAATTATATCTGAAACAGGCAATATTATGAATGTTGCATAACATTTTTAAATATAAATGTAGCAAATTATATTTTACAAATATTTGGTTATATTGTTCACAGATATTGCTGATATAAATCAACTATAAAATAACTTGTTTTTAGGATATCATGCTTAAATAATGATGTGTTTTGGTACTTAAGTTAATTATGTATATATTTTAATCTATGGTTATTGATTTTGATTACTAATTTGTCACTGTGGGAATGACAGATTATAATTAGTAGTAGTATAAAATACTTTTACTACAAAATCCGTTAAATGTATTGCACCCTATTGGGGTCCAAATATATCAAAAGTGGGGCAAAATATGGGTTCGAAATCTGCCCGTTCGAAATCTATATTTGGACCCCTAGAGGGTGCAATACATAACGGATTTTGTTGAAAATCGGTGACAACCTAGTATTGTGTATGTAGATAATATATTTGGCTAGGGCAGATGATCGGTTCAGTAGTTTCGTGGAACTTTGGCTCGGGCAGATTTCGAACCCATATTTTGCCCCACTTTTGATATATTTGGACCCCTAGAGGGTGCAATACATAACGGATTTTGTTGAAAATCGGTGACAACCTAGTATTGTGTATGTAGATAATATATTTGGCTAGGGCAGATGATCGGTCCAGTAGTTTCGTGGAACTTTGGCTCGGGCAGATTTAACGTCGTTTTGGCTCGGGCATAAAATCGCCTTAACCTATCTAGGTTAAGCTCACCCATTTAAACAGTCTATCAAGGGATGGGCTCCCTGATTGATGTGCTATGTGACTCGGTCTCGTATTGTTGAAATTAAACGACTTACCTATATTTAAACGGTGGTCTCAAAAAACTTCTTTTGAACACACCATATAAAATCTGTACCTTTAGTCAGGTTTTCTGCAACCAAGGTAAAAAACCAGACTCTTAGTAGGAGTCATTTCGACCAAGGTTTTAAACCGGAGTTGTAGTAAAAAAAACTCGACTATTAGTTTTTTTATCACCTCACCCTTAATGTCTTAATGTTAGAGTCGGGCGCCTTACCTGCGTGGAACTTATGATGTGCGAAAAGCCAATTCGATTATAATCGACCACGAATTTGAACACGCCGTAGACGTCGGGAAGTTTAAAGTTCAGGTAGTATTTTCCACCTGTAAGCGAGGGAAAAAATATTTAGCAAAACATTGCTTAGTGATTTCATGCAAATAGGTGCATTCTAATGATATCATAATTAAAAGTTCATAGCCAGCTGCACGTAACAACATTGTAATAATGAAAGAAAAGTGTAACTTATAAACCGCCATGTTACAAAAAGGGTATTGTAGCAAAATTTAATCACACAATTTTATTGGACTTCTGTCTTCGAGTTTTTTGACATACTATTTATATGTATTAAAAAAAAGATAATACAAATATGCATTAGAAATGAATTAGCAGCTAAATAACAAGATACAATTATGCTATAAATGGTAAATTTAAAAATAAGCATGTTGGCAGCTTCCACAACCAAATCATTGCTGGAATAAAGAATTGATAATTGTAGTGGCCAGCTACTGAAATATAAACCAGTTATGGAATAACACTATTCACCTTGTTGTCCTGCGCTCCAAATTACTATATTTTCTTAAATTATATATAAATTTAATACTTCTGATAGATATACAATTAAAAAACCTTGTCGATAGCACTACAGTGGCCGAGGAAGCCGTAGGTTTAAATATTCGTGTAATCAACGGACGGAACTCACTATTGTGCTTCATCTTCTGGCGCACGAAGGAGTCAATACGGACAAAGTCCAACTGGACATCGTTGGCATCAAAGGGCTCCCAGGTGTCACCGGCGGGCTTGGAGACGAGCTGCTCAATCTGGATGCTGTATTCGACTTGCTCAATGATAGTGTAGAAGGCGGGTGGGGCAGACTCGCCCCTTTTATGGTGACTTACGTTCCCGACACGGAGGACACCACGCGCCTTGAAGACCCACTGGGTGAGGGAGTCGGCGAGGGCTTGGTTCCCAGAGGAGGCGTGTCTGTGCGCAGAGATAGAGAAAGACCTGGTGAGTACATAATATATACTGTCAACTGTCTATGCCCCGAATTGTTAGAGCTTTGCTCAGGTTTCGTGTGTATATTATCCAGGGTATTTCCTAAATATTCAGGTATATATAAATTATAATGACTGAATTCCCATCGATTATGTACTTTAACGTAGGTTTATTATAAGACCTAAAAATATATTCAATAAAAAAGCACCCGACATTAATAAGAATACAAATTCTAGATTATATTTTAATATAACATATATCCATTACCTACATCTGATTAAAAAAAACAGAGAACAATATACTTTCAGAAACATAATATTATACTGAATGTACGTAATTTGATTTATATCTTATAAAATATGTTTCATTTTTATTTATACATTTATTTTGCGACTATTATTTACGTATCATTTACGTTTATATATGACTTATACATTTCGTTCCTAAAGTTGTTTGTTGTACATATTTCAACTATTTTCCACTTGTACTTGTAGCGTTGCAGATATTGCTTGCAATGTGTGGCGCTTTACACAAATAGGCTTATTATTTATTACTTTGGATTCACACTAATACAAGACAATATTTGCAAATGTATTCATATATTTTCACGAGTTGATGTTATGTAAAAAATAAAGATTTTGAACTGACTAATACAAATAAGATTATAAAACATTCGAAGAGTCGAAACTAAAGATCGCTTTGAGTTAGAACGGTTCTTACTTGGCTCCAGAGGCTGCGTGTTCAACAGCAGCAGTAAAGAAGTCATCAGAGAAGAAATCGAGAGATCCAATGAAAGCGACTCGGGCGTTGTTGCGCGCTTGGAGAGCTGTGATGAGCTGGGTGTTCTTACCCACTGCATTGGGGTACTCATCCACTGTCGCCTTGTCGGGGTCGAAGGAGTAGGCTGTGGAGGCGGCGTGAAGGACACTCAAGACGAGTGGATTCTCGGGGTCAGCTGTCATTCTGCCGTGACGAGATTTAAGGGAGATCAGGGAGAATAATATTGAGGACAAGTAAACAGAAAGGTGAAAGGGGATATACGGGCTGCGAGTAATAAGGTAGTAATGCCTACAAATCGAAGAGTACGGTGCGGGAGTTTATAATACCAAATTATTGTTGCATAAAGCATTTGAATTGATCCATCAATAACATTTACTGAGACTTTTGCTATTTAATTACCATTTTATTAAAACATTATCCTGTCATTCATCTTATGACAGTAATACGAATACTAAATATTATTATTGAGTCATTTTATGTCATTGTTAAATTTCTCTTCAGCACATAATTTATTATAGCTTCCATTCTGCTTGTAATTTGTTTTTAATTTCTAAAGGTTCAAGCTCGACATGGTTTCAAAGAAATATTGCCAGGCCACATTAAATGCGAATGCTTGCTTTATTTATTGGTATTGTTATGACTTGTTCTTAACCTGAATAAATAAAATTTACTACCCAAACCAAGAACTCATATTTATTTTTCAGTCAATCAATTTAGTTATTTCTAATATACAATTGAAAACCCGAAGCTTTACAAAATATATCTATAAATATAAGGATCTTAACAATTTTTTTCACTGTCGAAAATATCCCAATTATAAATTATTATTAGATCCCTTTATCGGCAAAATTAAATAAACTACTTTACTCCAAAAGAAAAACATGCATTATGACATAGCTTGAGTTTTTTAGTTAAATTTCAATCTGACTAAATAGAAATAAATTAGTTTTAAAGAAAAGTTTAGTTCTTAAATAGGCTATTCAATGTATAATTTTACTTGATCTTCCTTTATGCAGATTTAAGGGTATAAATTACTTGTTGTACTAAACTATAGTTAATAAAAATTTAGAATAATTAGCTATTAAATGAAAATTATAACAATTTTAACATAGATTATTACAGCCTAAAAATAAAAATAACAAAATAATAATAATTAAGTGAAAGGAAATGGTAAATAAAAATCATTTTCTTACCCCACTCCACGGAAAAGGAAAGGTTTCGAACCACTGTCGCCAACAATGATCTTCGACTTAATAAGGTTCTTTCCATCAGCAATAATAAGAGTATGCTAAAAAATATGTAAATATACATCAGTTCAAAGATTCATACTGCCCTTTTATATACCAAATTCAACTTATTTATTTACGTATATATCGATTTAAATAAAGCATCATCAGAAACAATAGAAGTTACCTTTCCAGTGTCCTTGACATCGTAGTTCATATGGTCAATTACTGCACTCTTTAAATCGTCAAATTCGACACCACATTCAGTACCAAGATCCCGAATAGCTTCACCTAGAAAATAAAAATAACGAATTTTAACAGAAAATCATCTGTACTGCATTCTTCCTAGTTTGTCAGAAACTACTCTAGATATCATATATTATAAGATGAAATACAAAATTTAATAATAACAAATAATATTCTTACCAACATCTGAGCTACCAGCCACAAGAACATTTCCACCACTATCAATAAAATTAGCCAATGTTGGAACATCAATTTTCCCGCCAAATTCTGAAACATTAACAATATTTTTTCATTAAAAATAAATCAATAAAAATAATAATTGTTACTCTAATAATTACCTCTAACAGATGGCGCGAATATGACTACATTGTCATAGATAAATTCACCATACTTGAACAGGGCCAAAGAAGGATCATCAGCTGTCTTGAAAGATAGTTCATATCCTCGATCTGAAAAGAAGAAAGAAGTAACTGATTAGGTAATTATTTATAAAAAGGCATAAAATTATAAAATTCTACAATAGTTTGGTAATATTGCAATTTGACAAATTACTTGATTAGAAGAATATGAAAATAACATACACTTCAGCTTTTTTTCAATCATGCTTAATAGAATTTGATGTTATCAGACTGTAGTGTGAATTTAGATATTATGGTTTGTTAGTCACAAAATAACTTAAAATATATTATATTCTTCATATTTCCCATTTAATTTGTAGTGTGAAAAATACTGTTGTTTGATTAGATATATCATTTATACGAGCAATATATACAAAAGGTATATTAAATTGCTTTTTTGAAACAATTAATGAAATGTGGCATTCTCTAGTAGTGCTATTAATTAACTTAATAAATACATTACATTTATAGTATTATATAATATTATATTATTATTACACTATGTAATAATTTTATTTTTAAATATGTATCAAAATTAATTGCAAACACTACTGAAACAATTTAATAAAACCTATTATAGACATGCAAAATAGGTTTAAATTTATACAAACACATATTAGAAAAATTTGAAAATCACAATATATAGACATATTTCTAAATTTCTGTATTCTGCTAAACTATATTTTCGTATACCATGATAAAAAATAAAACTTCAATAGAAGTAATACCACCAAAGAAATTTTAAAATTGAACAAATAAAACGTGTTTGATAATATGCAATAGTTACATGGAAATGTATTTGAAATAATTTTCTTTTATAAATTATCATTTCAACATATTTTAAAATAAAGCAAACAGATAACTATGTTTACAGCAGTTGACAATGGTCAGTATTATCTAATAAAAGATATAAGATTATTAGAATTAAACTTTACCTTGCTAAGTCTTAATTTATTTTAATTTGTGTGGATTATTTTGTACATTTTTTTAAATTACTTTGTTGTTGATATATAATAATATTTCATTAAATACCTAATTGTATAAACCTCAGGCTGTAAAGGGGTATAAAACCAATCAGATGTTGCCTTTTAACCCTGGACAAGTAAAGCAATAAATAGTTGCACAACTTGCAAGTTTGTTTTATAAAAATTGACTAAATTCTATGATTTATGAGTATAATAACATGAATAGAATAATATTTTAAACTGTACCTTTCATTATAAATAGATATATACAATTTTTTATTTTAATTGTGTAGCACAATATTCCAATCCTGCATTATTTGTATAATTATTGAGATAATAATATATAAATATAATTATTAATGAGATATAGTAAAAGCATGGATCTCAATCTTTAATTAAATATTTCGTGTATTCTTTTATTTAAAAAATGTTAACACATTTAACAATTTTAATAGTGTAGTGATCTTCTAATTTGTATAATATTCAGATATAATATATTTTTTAAATGTGCTGCTCTAAATGTATTTCATTGTATGTATAATATTTCATTATTATAAAAAGATAGGAATACAATTTATATGAAATAAATATTAAAAATATTTGACACATCTTAAAATTAAATTTTTTTGAACAGTAATACCCAAAATATTAAATCTTTATTATTTTTATATTTGGGTGATGTTCAAAAGCTGTTATGATAAACTATTATATCTATTGATCAATTCCTACTATTCACAAACCATACATATCAGTGGCAAATATAAAACCATTAACCAATGGTACACAGTATACACTATTGATGAATACACACAACACCATACTGTTCAAAAACCATATATATACCATTAGCAAATATGAAAATTATATTTTCAGATTTGGCAATGGTTAGAGAACAGAAAAACAAATCAATTTCCATTTTTAACATTTATGAGAACAATCTTTTAAATTCAGCATCTGTGCATAATAATGACAAATAAATATTTCATTATTAGTGATTTATATAGATTCCTAGACATATTGAAAGCTTTGATGTTTTGGTAATATATGTATGTTTAGTTGTTAGTATCAGTAAATAATTAGTTTATAGCGGTTAATGTTTTTAATAGAAAAATACATGAAGATAACCAAATGCAAACATTTTTAATTAATAGAATAAAATTTAGTAGTCCTAAATGTTTCTTATTGTCTTATACCTTCATGATATATTTATTCATCAGAGGTATATACAGTTATGCAAATTTAAATGTTTTGGTAATATGTATGTTTAGTTTTTAGTATCAGTAAATAATTAGTTTATAGTGGTTAATGTTTTTAATGTTTTTAATAGAAAAATATGTGAAAATAATCAAATACAAACATTTTTAATTAATAGAATGAAATTTAGTAGTCCTAAATGTTTCTTATTGAAATGCATGATCATATATTTATTCATCAGAGGTATATACAGTTTTGCAAATTTAAATGTTTTGGTAATATGTATGTTTAGTTTTTAGTATCAGTAAAAAAATAGTTTATATTGGTTAATTTTTTATTAGAAAAATGTATGAAAATAATCACATACAAAATTTTTTAAAAGAATGAAATTTAATAGTCCTAAATGTTTCTTATTGAAATGCATATATTTATTCATCAAAGGTATATACAGTTATGCCAATTTAAAAGAAAATTGAGTTTAACCTTTTCCCAATGGGCATCTCAACATTTGAGATATTTTAAAAGTGTCTTTACCCAATGGGCATCTCAAGGTTTGAGATATTCCTTTAACATAGAATAAAATGCATTTATAAAAATAGTTTCAACTGAAATGCACAGAAAAACGTAAAAGTATACTGTTGGGTGAAGTTCACCCAACTCAGTTATCAATCCGTTTGGCAGAGGTCACATAAAAGAGGTTTGAAAATCTATTGGTTGAGACAGACTTGGAGATGGACAAGCACGCTTTTTAGAATAATTTAATTGGCTAGCCTGCATTTGCACTGTTATTTTCTAACTGTTAATAGGTATATCTCTTATTTAGTTCACCCACTTTACTTACTCGAAAATTCTTTCCCTCTGTGCTATATTTGGTTTATTGTATTGTATAATTATCATATATACCTATTATATTATTTACCGTTTACACTTACATAGCTTATTTGAAATACTCATATATTTTGTATCATTTCTGGCACCGACATATAATTAGGTATATTATAATCCACTTTTGCATTTATAATTATTATATTTTACAAATTGTTTATTTATTGTCTTATTACATATTAGTAAGTTATAGCTCAGTTTTATT
>JAYRBW010142678.1:0-14958 GCA_036023295.1 Invenusta paracnida | reverse complement strand
ACAGAGCGGGATGGAGGGACTTTGTTCATACGGTCACCAGGAGCCGGAAACGACTCGACGGAATTTAGAAGAAGAAGCTTATACACTCAAGCAAACTTCAAATAATTCGAACAATATAACAATCTTCTCGCTAATGTTTTATTAGTATTTAAATCGTCTAAAATGTTTAATCCATACCTATTTTAATCCTTTTTCATCAGAAATACAATAATATTGTTATTATTCATTAGTAACACCCTATTAGCAGCGTACAATACTGTAGTAATGACAACAAGAGGGTAAATAGAGATTCTGATATATCAATATATCTACTTAGATATTATTAAGATATACATATAGAAAAATGTATCATGACACCTTAGATGTATTAAAATATACGTATTCGTCTAATTCTCGTAACACGCTATGATTTTAAGTTTTAATAACTTCCAAAAGTTAAAACATATACCTACAATAGAAGTTCTTTAATCATTTACTAAAGCTACATTTATATTGTATTAAATGTTTTATTTGATAAATAAAAATCCATAAATCCATAAACATATTTATGGAAATATACACGATGACACAAAATGTTTTATCACTTCATATACAAATAAATAAACAGACTAAATTATCACAATTGTAGAAGTAATTGCATATTGCTGTCACTATACAATATTTAAAAAATATTCTTTACAAAAGTATTAATTATTTTAGAAAATAATATAATAAAAACAAGATTATTAAAATCACCAAATTCTATCATTTAATTTTCTGCTTTACCTCAACATGTTTTCTTAATTGAACAGGTTCTAATTCTTCGGGAAGTATCTCAATAACGGTTTCTCGGGGATATTGTAAAACCTTTGATACACACATACAATAGAAGTAAATCAATATTTAAAAAATATATATAGCTACTTGTATTTTGTTTAATAATAAATTTAAAATAATAATTTATTATATTGCATATTAATTATTTATGAATACTCCCCCAGAAAAGATAATTTAGATTACTTAAATTATAAAAAAATATGACATATTATTAATATGTAGTTTAGCATATATGTACATTTTATATATCAAAACTACATAGACTTAATAGTAACCGAGCAAGGTAATCAGTATGGAAAACTAACAGAAATAACGATTTCGAGTATTATTCGTAGACTTTTGAATAATACCGTAATTATATATTTACTCTAGATAAATAATAAATTATTGATTTAGTCCGTTTTCTTGATGTAAGAAAATGTAGTATAATTTGTATATTATGTTGTAATTTAAATTGAGACATGTAACTTTGCAATTATCTGTAAACTTATTGAAAATGTTACCTCATGATTTTGGATTAGGGTGACGTTTTCGACAAGGTCAACTTCGAGTTGGGGCATTTTAAACGGCTCTTCAGCCAACTGGATAGCCTAGAATAACAAAAAATGCAGTACCGTATTGAATATATTATTATATACATTATATGTACGTATTGTATTCACCAATCGAAATATTTATAAAATCAGTATGAAAATTAAAAAAAAAATGCTATACAAGTATGTAATAATACAAGTAATAAACTAATCGGTATTCTTAGTTCCTATTTTTTAAAGTGGTTGATTAAAACTATGCCTACTAATATATATTTTGTGACTCAAATCATAACGCAATAATCTAGGAAAACATAACAATTTAGATATTTGTTAATATTTTAATAATAACATTATTTATAGAGGTAAATAGTTTAAAAAATACTGCTTAATATTTATTATTTTTAAATAAACTCATTCAATATCTTTTTGTTTACTAAAACAAACTCATAATACATTAATTAAAAAAGAAAAATTTAGAATTTTAATGTTACAACAAAATTGTAACTATTTAAGAGCTATTCATTTTCGAAACCAGCATAAAATTATATTTCTAATGACACCTTATGTGGTGTATATATGACATAACTTGAACTATCTATTCTTGTCTATATGTGTACACACCTATACCAACTAGCTGAAGAGCCATTCTTCAATTTTTACATTGGAATCCGCAACAATTTAGGTAACTTGATAAAAAAGCTAAGCTAAAACTGAGTGTAAATTGGGTATAAAGATTTCACATATTATGAAGCTCATGTTTAATGTCTAGTTGGACTTAATGAGCTACACATGTATTCTTCTTATAAATTTAAGGGACTATCTTTCTAAAAATGTGGTAAATATAGTATATAATCAACAAATAATGTTCATTGTTAAAAATATTCATTTAAATTAATTCAAATTAGATGTGATTAGAGTGCAATTTAGAACGAGTATTAATAATACTAAAGTGATATAAAAGATATGAATATAAGTGAACCTTAAGGATATAATTTTAAATTTTAATGCAAATTAATTGCATGTATTTATATATATAAAAGCTTGGTACTAAATAACATAAAAAATGTTTTTTATAAATATGTTTGTATACCTTAGATAAACATCAATTAAATATTGGGAATGCGTTGTATAAAAGCGAAACTTTTCCTATATTAATCCAGCAGGTAAATGAACTGTTTTATTAACTTCAAACATTATTTGAAAAGTGTTATCAAAATAAAAAGATAAGTGAAAGAAGTAAGGAGAATTATAGAAAGTATAAAAGAAAATGATGTTACATTTTAAGAATGTGCATGAAAAATATATAAATGTAAAATAAAAAAATACTCCAATTCCAAGGTAGTTCTGAATAAGGGTCCTAATATTAATAAAATATCATATATTTAAATATTTCAAAACTGTACAACAGAACTTTAGTAATAATATAAATCAATGTAGAATGTTAAACATTTTGTATATCTACTTTCTTCAAACAATATAATTACATTTTCCCGGAGCATACTACAGAATTCAACTAGAATTAACAAAATTAAGTTTGTGATTTTCCGAAAGCTATAATATACACATATATGCATTTATACTATACTCACATCGAGGGAGAGGGGATTATCACTGCCAAACGGCTCAACGCAGATCTCCTCAGGGATCGTCATGGTTACCGTATCGTTATGGTTGAGGATATAGGAGGTCCGTTTGCTCGGTGGTGGGCGCACTTTGTCCATGTAGTGAACGAGAATGTCACAGTCAACAGGACTGCTGGCGGTGAAGATATCCTGGGAGTACATCGTCTGGAGATAGCGCCACACAGACGAGTGCGACTCGGGGATTTTGTAGTCCTTGAAGGACTCACATGCAATCCGCAAGTGCTGCAACTTAGGCATGAGCTGGCAATCGAGATAGCCTAGCCGCTCTCCTTCTATGAACCGGGTCCCACTTGACCTCAAGTGATGCTCCAGTTTGCGTAGACTAGTTTTCATTGGCATTGGATTGTCCTGATTCAGGTAGGTGTTGAAGTTGCGATAGAGATCGGCCACTACCACATAGTTCACTGATTCCACTTTTAACTCCGGGACTTGCCACAATGTCATCAGAGCTTCAATTGCGTCATCAGTTTCGGCCTTAAAGCCGGTGATGTCGGCTCCGGTCTGGGGATGGCAACCAGAGATAACAACTGCGACTGGAAGGTGTCGACCCACATTCATCTCCTGAAAGGCGTCTGGTGGGCGTTCAAGATTAACTGGGGTAACTCGGAGTTCTATGAGGTCATGGGTTTTCATGAGCATGAAGACCATGTGCCACTTCTGACTGATTGGGCAGGGGCCAAGAGACTGCCGGTTGCATGGGGAGGCCCGAACGTAGAGCTCAATAATTGCTTTAGACATGACAATTTTGGAGTTTGTTGAAGAAATTGGCGTCCAAATGGTATGTAAGTGTGTCACACGCTTTATATACGAGACACTGACTTACTAGAAAGAATATAAGTTATTTATCATTAAGACGTATTAAATACCTTACGAGAGGAACTATGTGCATATATTATAGATAGAAAGCACAATGAATTAAAGCGACTTAAATAGAAACGACTGTTGATTTGTAAACGACGACAAATGACTTAAGATTCTTGCCCCCCCTTAATAGCATGTCTGAGCTGTGTGTCAATGGATGACTGGGTAGTAGCGTTAGGTACCCAAAAATGGTACGTGCGCAACATTACTAGCATTGCTTTGGTTTAAGTACTCTAAACTAGTCAGATCAATGTCGCATATATGAACCTCCGTTTAATGCATTTTGTAGGTATGTAGCATAGATATAATGGCCACAAACTGTATAATATTATTATACAATAAACTTTATACTACCTATATATATATATTATGAATAATGACATCTTATGCACCACAAAACAAGCAAGTATCATTGATACGCGAATGAACACTTTTAATGCAATAATATATGCGTGGCATTGTGATTTCTTGTTTTAATATGACAATAATACGATTTCAATTTTATACTATTCTTCGTATATTACTTTTTGTGACATTTTGTAAATATATTTAAATGAAATAATTAATGAAATATTTATTTTTTGATTTTTTACTTATATGTTAAGTTTAAATTAATAAATAGTGAAACAATTAAAAATTTTTATATACTCAAATCAATTGCCAATTATCATTAAAGCACTCAATTATGGTTAAAATGTTAATGCTTAAATAACACATGTATCGATTTTTTAGTAAAATGGTCTCAATTATACAATTTTACTATGAAGGCCACTATTATATTTGTTATCGTATGTGCTAGTGCTCGAGTTATTTTAATTTATTTATCTTTCAAAAATACAATGAAAAAAACCAACTGTATGAAATATTTTTTACAAAATACATCAAATGTGTCAAAAACCCACCCATTTCATATTTCAATCGAGCATAGAAGATTGGTGCATGTAATTACAAAGTTGAGGATACTTTTACAAATTTAAAGTGAAAATTTTACTCAGACAAAATTTAGGAATCTATGAATAAAATATGCGGTAAAGTTAAACTCTAATTTTTAGCTACTATTAAAATTAATAACATTTCCGCAATCGAAGATTTTGGTGGAGCTATATTTAAAATGATAACATTATTTAGTATTTTAACCTTGAATTTGTTTTAGATTTGTCTTGTACGAAATTTTGAAAAGGTTTAAAATAGGTATAATATTACTATTACAACATAATTGAAACATCTCTTAAAAGTGCAGAATTACTTCAAAATTTATTAAAGTGAATCCGAACTAGGACATAAAAGATGTTTAACAAATTACTCCAGTTTTGCACTTAAATTAAAAAATATATAGGTATAATATGATATTGATTTATAGAAGAATAATGCATTCAAATTTTAAGAAATAAATGTGTCAATTACAAAATTTACAGAAATGTTTTAAAATATTTGGCTAATTTGCTTTCTGTTTTTCAAAAAAGTTTCATTATTTTCCAATACATCTATAGTGCCCCACACTATACTAATACTTTATATGTTTAGTTTATTTCTGTACACTATATATATATTAATCGATACTTTGAAGTCATAATAACAAAGGCAGACAAATATGTACACGTTGATTTATATATTTAGAGTTATAAAGAAAATATTCTCGAATTGTAAGTACCTACTGTTTAATATTTCAATTTAACGTTCACAAAAAGTTTCTCATAGATTGAGTAAATATCAAGTTACAAATTTTTTAGTGATCGTACAGGTTGATCAGTATGCAAGTTTTATTGTCCTTAAACTTGTTTACTCTCTGAGTCATAAATCAAATTTCACACTGGGTAAACATTTTTGGACAACGTTCAAATAAAATGTATATGTTAATTATTGTAGACAAGAATTTTTAAATAGAATAAAACTACATAAGCTTCACATCTTATTTTTTGTTTTCTCTCGTTTTTAAATTATATGAAATATTTAACTTTTTTGTAGTTATTTATTAAGTTGTAGGTACGTAAAATGAAAACTATAATCGGTAATTAATCCTGGAATATATGTACAATATATGTGTGTGTATTTGCAATAGCGTACGTTCAGTTTTTAGTAAATCTATAAATCAAAGTAATTACTCTATAGTCTATATGACAAGTAATATATATATATATAGAATAATGAAGATATTTTAATATCTTGAAATTTTTTTTTTTTAGTTTTTGACACATTTTTAAGTTACAGCAATTGTTTATAGATATTTTTCAGAGGATTGATGAATAAAAATCTTCCTTGTTGTAAATATACATTAATTACTTATATATCTGTACTAGTTTTCATATTAAAAGGGAATTCAATATTATAAAAAATACATTTGTTTATTTAAACACATTTTTGTTTTTAAATTGATTTTAGCTATAAATATATATATATATTACTTGCAAGTATTGTGTAACATAGTTTGGTATATTATAAAATAATGTTTTTTGTTGATAACTACTATAAGGTACCCAATAATTTCTTATTATATGAATTATTTAAATAAGATGCATACAATTTTATACTATATATTCCTCTATATATTCTATTTTTTAATTGCAAAAAAATGAATAGATCTTTAATTAAGATCTTAGATTAATTATATATCTTTCAAATAACGTGAAGCGTAAATACGTCTATTGCTCATTAATGTCTTCCCAATAATTTACTGAAAATAAAGCAAAAATATAAATAAAATAGCTGTATCTTAGAATGTTCTACGGGTAACATATAATTTAGAAAATTGTAGTAGAATAACATATAGAAAGAAATATCGGAGTTTCACATACAATTTATTTAATACAAAACCTTAATAGTTAAAAAATGTTGACTTATTACAAAGACAAGACACAAATGCAAATTCTCAAATGTATACCTTTTCAAATCAAAGCGAAATATTAGGATGCTAACACACAGGACCAGGGGTAAGCTCTGCAAATAGCAACAAAGGCTGGCTGGTTGACTATGACGTCAGTAGGACCCCCCCCCCCCCATCTATGAATTACGACAGCCAATAGGATTGCAGTAACGTTTAGTAACAGTACGTTGCAATTGAAGACAGTCGCCCCCGTTGGTGTTGAAGTAGTTGCAGTAGAACCGCTTTACCGGACCAATAAAGAGTTCATCGTAGTGATCGAGTTGTGGCACCAGTTTGTGACAGTTGCCGGAGACACAGAGGGCCCGTTTCAAGATTTCACTAGGGATAAGAGTCCTATCGGGGAGTGTATTCAGGAAATCTCGAAGTTTCTGCCAATCAGAAGAGAGGAGGGAGAAAATAGCAATGATTTTAAGATCCACTTTCTATCCAGTTAAGGATATAATTGGTTTAGATAGTAAAATAATAATTTATCTAGCGGTGTTTAACTATTGAGTTATCTTTTTGTTTCCTTTTTAATGTTTCATTTTTAATTTAGGTACTAACACATTATTCAAATATTTGTAGTCTTTTATGTTTCATTCTTTTAAACTTTATGATTATATTATATGTATATTTAGGTACATATATGCGTATGAAGTAATAACACATATGATGACTCATGTAACTCATGCACTTCACGTCGGACATATTAAAAAAAATCGCGCTGATGGATACATTTTAAATATAATATTTGTTGATTTCATATATAAACTATTGTTTACATAAATATTGTTTAGAATTGATGTGGTTAATTGTAAGTCAGTAAAATTATGTTTGTGTTATTCAAAAGAGAACAATATAAATTTGAATTATTATTGTCACATTGTTATTCTTATATAGAGATACATTAATTATTCCATATAAAAATTAAATGTTTAACTCAAAATGTTCAGATCTTACTTTATGTATTTTATATTCTGACGATTAAATTTTAGTTTATTATCATATTGTCTTTGGTCGTTTGAAAAAACTCGCTAAGATATATATTGTGTATGATAACAATACATTTTTATTGGAAAATAACATAAAACAATAATTTTATTTGGTTCAATTCATTTTTCAGCATAATTTTCTGTTTTATATACGTAAGGTTCAAATCTATAATTTCGTTAAGAACAATATCAGTAAATAATTTATTTATTGTAGTCAGAGATGAAATTACTTAAATGTGGCAAGATATTACGGTATATATTTTGTATCGACCAAATTCTATGAAGACATAAGCAGTAGGTAGTTGATTTACAACGAATTCTTCGACAGGTCAATTTGGGATACAGAGATATGGTTCCATTTTATATGGCTTAGTGGAAGGACTCCAGGAATATTTATTTATTTGAAAAAAGAATTTTTCTAGAAGTTCTTGCTTAAAATATAGACTAATATTTTGCTGTTTAATCAAAATAATCTGTGAACATATAGAGTAGTTCGGTTAGAAAAGTAAATAAATAAACAAAACTATGAAAACATTTTCTATATATTAAAGCTAACACGTTTTATAGACGACAATTATAAAGGAGGATAGATCAGACAGATTTATGTTATTATAGACTTATCATTAAGCATTGCATACTCAAAATATAGATTGTTGCGTCGGAACTGTAGCTTAAATTGTTTTCAAATTTAGACAAATCTGATATTAAGTACCTAGCGGTTTTCTTTAATCAGAATGACCACCATGATTAAATCAAAAGAATAATTTTTGCATGAAGTACATATATTCCGATATATGTTGAATTTCAATTTAACGTTCTGATATTGGCGTTCTTATAAATATTCCGACATTTGAGCATATATTAATTTTAGAAACGAGGAATATCAGCTAAATATGTGAAAATCTACATGCTCTAAGTATAAACTATTTCTTATACTTTCAAGTTTATTGAGTTTTTTTACTCGATTATTATTCTGGAAACTTATTTGAAAACAAAAAAGAGAGGTAATTTTAAATAAGTTGTTATTTAGGCTCTGACAAAACGTTCAACAACAATTAACTTTTTTTCTTGACCGTAGAAGATTTGGTTTATGCGGTTAACGTATTGATAATCATAATATAAGCATTGATATAAATATACCAGTAAGCAGAAATGTAGTTCAATTATAAAAATACGCATTGTTTACAAATGTATTAATGTGTGATATCATAATAATTGGCTAATGAGTTGCTCTTATTAATATTCAATATTTACGTTTTTAATTAAATAAATTTCACACGTAACATGTATAGGAAACAACTAACATTTTTTGGGATTTAATATATTATACACTTATTCTATTTTTGAAACGTTTCACTTTTATAAATTGATTGCATATTTAGAGGCATACATGTATGCCTCTAAATATGCAATCAATTTATAAAAGTATGGAAAAGTATACATTATTAACAGGAATTAAATGTATATAATTAATACATTCGTGAAATCTATATATTAGCAACCATAAGTAGCACTCATTAAATAGTTATTACCTACAACTGGGAAAAGGAAAGGAAAAGTGTTTGTTGAAAAAAAGGGATAAATTTATATGCTTGACAGATGTCAACAATTTCAGCATACTCGTACAACATTTTAACACTGTTTAAAAAAACTATATATCATGCCTATTGTGGAAGTAATCAATTCTTACAATAGGAGTAAATATTAATTGAAAAGCGTTGATTATATTGAACGAAACAAGTTTTTTGCATTTAATTGTGGAATTTATTACACGGAGTTGACTCAAGTTGTAATAGGTCACGAAATTTTAATAATTGTGCCCATTGATCACTTGTCAAGGACAATAATAGCAACAGCTATAATTAGCAGCTATAATAGCAACAACAAAAAATCAAATTTTACGTGCAAATAAATAGAAAAAGGAACGGTTTCTTTACAGGTATATATGCTCAGGATAATAACGCCGTTTTTAGGGTGAACATTTAATATAGTTATTCTTGACATGTAATATATATTTTCAATAAAATAAAATACGAACATATTATTCTCAGAAAATTTTAATTTTCCTTTTTGACTGGATACATTTTTTGTTCAATATGTGATTTTCTTTTAGTATATTCACCTACCTTCTGAACCGTAATACATTTTTAACAGAGGTATTAATTGAAATTAAAAAAGTTTCACTGTTCAATTTTTTTAAATATTCTACCGTTTGTAATTCGGTTTGAGAAATAGCGCACACATTGTATGTATAATTCAGCTTAGTTAAGAGCACACCAATCGTGCGTGAAATAATATAAAATGTAACAATTTTTAAGTGGAAAAATGGCTCAATAATGTGTATATTTATAAATAAACTATATAATCTTAAATTACTGTCAATCTAAGATTGTAAATAATACATATAACTATCAGTGATATTTCTTCAATAAAACTGTTAACATGTATTTTGTCATCATTTTTATGGTCTAACTAACTTTTTTTATGATTAAATCTATTACTTTATTTCACATATAGGATTGCTTACTAAAATTACAAAAGTCAATTTAAATATTAAAAACACTTTTGTGGCGTTTTCTTTATGTTGTTAGTTTAAAAAGCACCAGACTTACATAATTCTCACGATCCCTTTGTCCCAAGGCTGTGGAGTCCTCAAACTGTGCCTGACCATACGTCACAGAGATGAATTGTGTTACAAATGCCAACACCACCGCCATCCCAAAGTAGTTCGAAATCAACTGCATATTTGCGTCACAGAGAGTATATACTGACTTTTGAGCAGAAAAACTCTTCGTTCTACAGTCTTGTCAGCGGGTATGGCAAGTAAGTAAGAAAAGTCTATTCGTTCCCAAACTTTTGAGTTTCTCATCCTTCTCATCCTCTATTTGCTGTATAGGATGGAAAGTTGGAACAATTAGTGCAACAAAAAAGGATAATTTTTAACTTCTGAGCAAAGGCGACCAATAGCACACAAGTTTAGGCTAATTTCCACATTGATTTAACGCTGCTGATTTGTTTTTTCTAACATTTACATTTTATGTTATGTGTCACACTATGTGAAATAAATTTTAGATATTCTATAAAACGTATGCAAAGGATTTTTTGTAGTTGATTGCATTAATTAGATTTTGTTATAATAACTAAAGCTTAAGTTCACAGTTTATCGCGATGTTTATCTAATATTATAATTAGATTGTTTGTAAATTGAATAAATTATTAATCACTACTGCGTGTGCCAATGTAAGCAATATATATATCAGCAATCGATTTGAACAAAATGTTATACCTATAACCAACAATTATATACTATCTTTGCAGTTCTGAAATAAATCGAATATATAAATAGTTTTTAGAATTTCAGGACAAGGGCATTAATTATTTTACAGTTGCAATTATTATTATATTAGGTCAAATCAATGTTCATAATAACGTGTTGATTAAAGCAAGAATTAAGCAAATAATATCATGTGTTAAAGAAGTATGGTCAGTATAAATTGATAACAATGCAGAAATAAATACAATATAGTATATTCATAGTATATATTTCATGAACAGTTTTATGTTTATCTAGAAATGTATGTATTATACATATTACATATACATTTATCTTATTTGTAAATAAATAATTAAAGCATTTTTTTACATATGATATACATATCAAAGAAATCGATTTTATTTTTGTTTTCATGAAAATTTTATTATAATTTATTATTTTCTTATAAATTTTCTTTTAAAGAAACTACACAATTTATTTTTATGTTAAATGATATATTTTTCTGTTTTTAAACAATTTATCGTTTCTCCCAGAAACATATTTTAATCTCTGCTATTCAGATAAAATACACAAAAATATAATAACAGAAATACATCAATGCTTTTGTGAAGTGTATAATTAATGAAATGACTAATTTAAACGCATTTATTGTTTTAAACTTATATGATTTAATCATTTAATCATGACATTTAATTAAATTTAACAGGATTGACTAAAACTTTAAAGATGTAATAGTCTCCGGTAAATATAATTAAAATATTGTATCTGCTATTAATGTCTATTAATTAATTAGTCCAATCAGTACAACTGAGAATAAAAAAACAAAGCTATAAATACTCGTACTGTCTATTTAACCAAAGAACTACATATACACAAATATAATAAGCATTTTAACTTCGAATATAATGCATTCTTTCCATTCATTTAGTTAAAATCTTTAATTATTCCAAGAATCTGAACATAGGCTAAAATATTAAGGAAAAGTTTAAACTAGATTCAAGAAGTCAAGTCCTTTATTTAAATTCAGCAGTTAAGTACAATATATCATTATTATTTACAGGTATCCGATACATCATAATATCAATAGATTATAAGAAAACATAGTAAGCTATGATTTAGTCTAGTTGTAAAATACATAATTAGACGTCTTCGTCATTGTCCTGTTATGGTATGGCTCTGGTGCGATCATTGTTATATTCTGCGTCAGCATGATAATAGCAGAACATGGAACATGACATCTGGGCAAGCACACAACGACATCTACCGGTGGAACATGAGCGTGCCGAGGCACAGCCACATTTGATCATCTGCAGCACCTCAACAAGAACAAGAGAAATATCATCAGATAGCATCACTGAGAAAAACCTGTAGTCCTCCTTCTTCATCCATCCATACTGTACGGGAACTGCTGCTGCAGGTGACACATTAGAGAATGAAGATTTCCAGATCATAGTCTGACAGTGGGCACGGTAGATTTGCTCAGCGAAGGCATCTGAGCGTGGGTGGCAGAGAGACTTTAGCTTTGGAGCACTGGATATTTTTGTGTTTGTCATTTTTGTCAACCAGACTGCATAACGTATCTGTGACATGTCTCCATCATACTTTGAGCCATAACACATGGATATGAATGATGTTGCGTCAGATACTACATCGTCCATATTGACGTCTTCCATTCCCAATAACTTCGATGATGTTCCACTGCTGACTTTCAAGGCTTTACCAATGCCGTAAAGATATCAGGTAGTGTCACAACCGCTCAAGGCATTAACTCCAGGAAGATGGTTTGTGATGTTTCTATGCTTGTTTGCCGCTGCCTTTATGTCTATGACACATCGTCCAGTAATGGGGCTCTCCATCGACACACCACAATCTTGACAGTAGAAATGTATTATGAGTACAAATACACCAGTGTCATCACAAACAACATAGATGTTCGATGCACCTCTGACCGACAAATGTACCAACTGATTCACAATGATCAGCCTCCTCGTGAGTGTTATGCAGATCATTCCTCGTGATTATTTCACCATTTCTGATGTGATGACCAGCTCACTGTTGTTGTCTACCAGATTATCAAACAGATATTGACTGATCAGTTTTGTTGTAGGTAACAGTGAGAACTATATTCTGGACTGGTAGAAGCGTATGCAGCGTCAGTAGTAACTGTTTGTGGATAGCATTTGTGCCAGCAAGGTTAGATCTAGAAGCACCCTTGGTACTTGTTGGTGGATATATATCAAAGATGAGATGTACACAACACCTTCGAAGGCAGTAGTTTAGGCTTCCCATGAAATTTTTATGTTAAGTTTTATACGTGTCTCGATCGGCTGATCTTTCTGAGCACTTTTTTTTATTGTTTTGGCAATGGGTGTTACATCAATCTCAACGTTATCATCAACAAGTTTGAGGAGATGATGGGCTTTGCTGCGGAAAACGAGCATACTCGCTACATTATTGTCTGAGAGCACTAGGAGATCATCATCGAAGTGCTTAACCAACTGATCAATGAGCTTGCGACGTGGTAGTAAGTTACCTCCATGATTAGCGTATGTATCTTTCATTTCAAGAGAGTTCCATACATGCGACTTATTTACGACATTTCTTCAATCAAGGCATTAAAGGTAGAATCATCCGGTTTGGATAATAATAATAATGATAAAACTGTATTTGTAAAGCGCTTGTATGTTAATACCATCTCTAAGCGTAACCAGTATGCGAAATTATACCTGAAAAACATATAAGAGAACATACAAGAGAAATATAAACATACATAACATATAAACATACAAGAGAAATATAAACATACATAACATATAAACATACCAGAGAAATATAAACATACATAACATATAAACATACCAGAGAAATAAAAATGGATTAATTGCTACATGATTAGAAGGCTATAGAAAATAGATGCGTTTTAAGTTTAGTTTTTAACTGAGTGAGAGTCGTGGCAGAAGTTACATTCGCAGGTAGGTAATTTGAAAGTGTAGGGGCGACCTTGGAGAATGAACGTTCACCAATGTGTTATGGAGTTAGCATGCAGCTGCTTGTATATATACATTCTTGTGATTCATGAAAAAGTTTTTTAATAATCTTGATTGGTTATACATTTATAGCATGGTTCAATTCTTACCTTACATGTTTTATTTTTATGTACGCATTGAGTATGTAATAAATTTTAATAAAGATATTTATTTATGATTCGATCTAATAAATACACGTTTATTGTGTACTATCCTATTTAATTTGTATAATTTAGATAATACTAAATATAACGTGAGTAAAATTGTATTTCTTTTATAAAAATACTTTTATTTTTCTATTATTATGTTTATTCTTTTAAACTTATCTAGCATTATTATTTTTAAAATATTTTTATTACTTTTCTTATTGTATTACTTTTATAACGTAACAAAAAGGAATGTAAATATAATAATTAAATACAAGAAATAACCTCCTCATACTAATTTTTTAAATTAGAATACGTAGGGGAAAGGTGGGCAAAACTGTTGGGTATTTAGCTATTAAGCTAAAATGTTATAGTATATATTTTATCTAAATTATTGTATTACGTGTCATAATCATTGTTAAGACTTATAATACATATCCCATCACCTTTCTAATATGCAATATTATTGTATTAAAAAAACAACTCAGAAACCAATACAAATAATGTTTAATCATTTTGGGTCCGTTTTGCTCTACACTATTATTATGACAGTTGAGCAATTACTTTCAAACGTAAACAATCACTTAAATGAAAAACACATAATAATACATCATATTTAAAATATCTATCTAGCAATGTATAGGTCAACTCGAAAAAAATTCGTTTTTTAAAACAAGTTTTTTATTTTTTATTTTTATAGTATATAAAATGTATACATTTACATATTTATATAATTAACATATTACAAATTACATAATTACAATGTTCAATTACAAATTTTAAACATAATTACCACCTGCATCAATC
>JAYRBW010142667.1:0-14960 GCA_036023295.1 Invenusta paracnida | reverse complement strand
TACACGTCCCAGAGGGGGATAGTCCGTTCCTGACGGTTCGGGGTTCTTTTAGAATTGTGCGAATAAGACAGACAGACTAGCCATCACATTTGGAACCTCCTTCAATAACCTTTTCACGACTCGTGTTTCTCCTTCAAGTCCCGTTCACAGTCAGGCCGTTGCTAGTTTGAAAACGCCACATTGACGCTTCGGGCACACCGCATAACTTCCCGGTTCGCTGCAATCAGCAACAAGCGGAATTTTGTCTACGGCGTAGGCAGTCTCCGAGGGGACGTCATATTTACAGACAACTTGGGTGTCCTGGGACGCCTGGGAGCTAAGCTTCAAATAAAGAGTATTATTATTTATAATTAATAATACTCTTTATTTGAAGATGAAATAGAGTAAATAATAATTCAATATAAAAAATATATAATATAAATAATAAAGGGTATGGGTAAAAAGCATTGCATAAATCTAAACGAATAGCAAACAGAGAATTATCAAAATGGTACTTTCGCAAAACAGAGGCGAAGGGAAATGGAGAGTTTGCGAAGTGATTTTGTCAAATGGCTAAAGTCAATGACAAGACTGAGACTACCGTCCGCCTTGGGAACAGAGAAGGGGTAAGAAAATAGGGCCCTCTATGAGCGGCCGGTTCAATAATGTTAGCGGAAAGAGGAGAGTCAACAAGAAGCTCAGTATTACGTTCAAGAGCCATTGGTGGATGCCGCGGAAACGGTGTCGGAAGAACCGGGGGACCCGAGAGTGGGCCAACCTCAAAATCCCTGGGCACAGGCGATTCCGGAAGAGGAGGTACCGGTATGGGGATGTTCAGCCTCGTGCGAATGTCCCGAATAAGTGGGAAACAGTGCTCCAGGCTGATATTATGCTAAAACCTTCCGATATTTATCATTTATGCAAAATGTACATTTTAAGGTGGCTAACCTCTTGAAAACTATAGTTAATAATATATAATTTTCGAAGTTTTGCTGGTGGTATTATTTGTTATTTGGGGAGTAGCAACACTAATTTATAGATAATTGCTTCTTGAAATTTTATGTAAATGTGGTTTATATAATATGCTAGAACTGTTGTGTAATTAGATGTAATACTGTTTTCGTAATATGTGCTTTATTTTTCATTTAGAAAGATATAATAAAATTATTAACTCACTACTTGTTTATTTTATATGAATAATATAGTTTATTGGCGAAAATACCATATAAATAGACTGTATTTTTCCTTCTGTCTAAAATGAACATCTATAAATAGCGATGGCAACGAGTTGTCCGTTTATTAGTGGGTATAGATTTGGATTTCTCTCCTATCTTTAACATATAGATTTTTCGACGAATTTTTTTTTCAGATAAAAATATATGTATTTGGAAATATTTTTTCAACTGATTTATTTTGTGTGTCAAAAAACATTTAAATGTGTAGCTTTGCCTCTTAAAGTATGCGTGCAGCTATTACTGTTTCTTCATAATTATATTTAAAAAATTGATATTGTGGTTAATTTCTTACAATTAAAAGGTATCCTGATTTCCCTAGCACTACTTTCCTCCCACTTCCATTAAAAGTATTTATAGTGCCGTTATAATATATAATGTGAGATAAGATATGTTCGTTCTAGGAAAAGAAAAAAATGACTATTTCTATAGAAAATACATATCTAGATTAAAAGAAAAAATGATTAAATAAAAATTTGTGTAGAGTTATAGAAATAGTAATATTCTTTAGCATGTACTCATATTTTATTACGAAGTTGTGTGCTATTATGGCTAACTTTTTAGTTTTGAATCTTAAATTGTATTATTAAAACACATTAAACTTTTTACTATTGTGATTTTAATAATGTTCAGAAAAAAGATCAAATATAAAATATGTAGGTTTAAAATGAAAAAGATACAGAGAAATAATAAGTTAATGATTTTATTTGTAGAAAACTATAAACGCTTTAAAAATAGAAATATAGTTTAAGGGACAGGGAGTATAATACCTTGTAGGGACGTACAAAGTTAAAGGTAGAAGAGGGGTTCCTATTTTCAGGCAACAAGCGCATATTTTGCAACAAAATGTGTTTCTTACTATCATTCGTGTCAGTTGTCATTGTGACATTCGTTACTGTCTGTCAATGTTTCCTTTTTAAAAGAGCGTCAAAATTGATCACGTGCTGTCCAGCCTCCCCCCCCCCTGGGACCCACTACTGAATCATTGAGAATGGGTGCATAATATATATAAATTGTGATAGATGATGTACATGCACGAATTAAATATGCATATGTTAACCATACAAAAAAGACTATAGATAATTGTTTAAAATGACAAACATCGTGTTAAATATAATAGTCTCAACATAGCTTTGAAAGTTTTAGAAAAAAAGTTGCTCGGAGGGAGAATTATTTATATTAGAATAATGTTCTAGAATCTGTTTTGGTGTTAGTTTTGTATTATCATTTTATTGCCACACTTAACAATATCCTATTCTTTACACATTCAGCCGTGAGCCAGAAGGCAGTAAACTTGCGCCTGGACCAGGTAGAGAAGCGAGTTATGGTAACCGGGGCGATACCTCGCTCATTCGGTCGGCCACAGTGGGTTGCACTACAGGATGCCTTGCTCGTGTGGCACTCTAATCTGGAACAGGTTCGTGGAAGCCTGGAAACGATGGCTAGGGGTACAAGCGCTTCCCCCCAAATGTCCGGAGTTTGAATGATTGTGTTAGAAGAAACCTGAACTGTCTCACATTTGTGTGCCCACCGTTACATCCCTCGTTACCCGTCCCTCTTCCCGTCGTTGTACTATATTCTGAAATCCTGTACACCTTCAATGTGTTTGGATTATTTAATAAAGAGGTTATCTGGGATATTTACTTTTTTATTATTTCTGTTGTCATGGTATTTCTAATCTTGTTTTATTGTAGTTAACATGCAGTCGAAAGCTTTACATAATATATGTATATATAAGGTCGTTCAACCAATTGAAAGTGACAAAACGCCTAGCGGCCTACTTTTAAATTAGCGTAAATTGTGTATATTTAACCCCAACTCAACTGAAATGTTGCATAATATTTTCTTAAAAACTTGTTTAAAAAATAAACGTTTGTTATATAGGGGGTTGCAAAAAAATTTCGTTTTATAAAATGTTTTAATTTATTATGTACAATAATATATTTATTTACATTTAATCTAAGCGTTTGATATAAAACAAAAAATGAGAAAAAAATTTTGAGAATAAATAATTATAACAGTCTATATAGAGCTCACTGTTCACACCTTAACTTCTAAACATTGATCTCAACAATCCTTTCAAGGTGGGCTCTTAAGTCAGCAAGCTCTAAGAATTTGTCTTTCTGTCACAGAGTTGAAGAATTCATTAATGCTATTGCGAACATAAGTAGCGCTTCCAAAATCTACCTTTTGTCTGTAAATTTCGAAATTCCAAAACAAATAGCGATCGAGTAGATTTATGTCTGGGGAGTATGGAGCCTGTTTCAGCATGGAAATATTGTTTTCTTCAATCCAATGTGGAACCAAATTTATCACATGGGATCTGGCGTTGTCGTGTTGAATCTTTATTTCCCATTTAAATTTCATATTGTCAAACAATGTTTTCTAAAAATACAACGTATCTCTCCGCATTGATTGATCCTCCATCATCTAGCGTTTCAAAATAAAAGAAACTTGTTGAAATTAGAAGAAACAATTACCAGTACTTTTCGATCAGAGATAGTTCTTCTTGCTGCACCAGCTCCATCAACCCAAGCACGATTGCATTCTTTGGGTTTTACATCGGTGGTATACCCACTTTTCGTAGATAGCAACCTTTTTTTGACTTGCACCTCTTAAAAAAATCATGAATCATTTCTTGACTTCGTAAAATGCGGTTTTCTTTGTTTAGGTCAGACAAAAGTATGGGGTACCCATCTACTGCATAATGACTTTTTCTTCAAAACTTTAGTAATTATTCTGTAAATAGTTATTTTTCTATGCCAGTCAATCTCTCCAAGGCATTTTAAAGAAATAGAGCTATTTTCTTCAATTAAATTTTGTACCGTTTTTAGGACAAGTTCTTGTACTTTTCTTTCAGACTGGTGTTTTTTTAAAATTAACTCTTACTTTGTTGTATTCTACGGAGGCTAACCATATTTTTTACCCCCAACTTTCAATAAGTAAATGGTGTATTTCAGTAGCTGAATAATTATTATTTGTTAATGTAGGTACAAAAAAATTTAGTTCATTTGCTTTAATGTTCATAATTGAAATATTAATAGATTAATGATATAAGATATGTTTAAAATTTTTAATGAGTTTATACATATATACGAAAATATTGATCGTACATAGCATTCAGAAAGATATAATAATATATAATATTATGTAATAATATATAATATTATGTAATAATATTAATAATAATTAATTTAATAATGTATATACGTAATGGTTTTATTACGTGTGGTTTTAATATTACGGACTTTAATAAAAAACGATTTTTTTTGCAACCCCCTATAACATGCTTCGGAGGTACTAATATAGCAGGAGACAAAAATGGGGAGCTATTTAATTGAAAATATTTTTTTAAATTCAAATCAGGGTGGTGTATAAGCATATCACCATATAAGAAACTTATATAATAGATTTTGGAACAAAAGGAGTACACCATTGAAATATCCATTTTACTAAAGTGAATTTTCATCGTTTAAATGTCTTACTTATATGTAACTTATTATTTACATGTAAACTATAAATTTATTTAAATGTAGTTTGATAACTGGCCGAAATATATATTTTTTCTTTAACTTATCAAGTAACAACAATAGTATGTAAATATTATAGATCTAATATATACGAATTAGTAGTTAACATACTTAGCAGAACAAAACTATTATCCCTTTATCCATAAGGATCTACAGAAGCGATGCACTGTTCTTTAAAGATAGTCACCTTACTCTATCAGTAGTTTAGATAACAAATTTACTTTGCATTTTATTTTAATGAGAGACAAACCTTCGCAAATGAAATAAATAAGAATCACAAAGAAATTAGCTATGAATATTGGTATAAACTAATCAATTGCAATTTTATAGTACATAGTATTTTGACGAAGTAAGAAATAGTCAAGGCGATAATCTTCAGTTCAGACCACAGACTTAGATCTATAATAGAAGTGTGGTTCAGACACTTCAACTTGTAATAATCATTATACACCTTAACTAGTCACGTCTAATACCACAAGAGAAAGTGTTCAGCATAAATGTATGTATTTATATATTTAGTACAGAATTTATAGTGTATATTCACTAACCATTTGGCAAACCACGCTAAATTTAGTTGTTCAAAACATAGAATACTTATCACATATTAAATAATATTAAGTAGTTTTTCACAAAGTACACATATAATTGTTATACATGTACATTGAAGTCATAAGAAACACGAGCATATATTAAGGATATTTAGCACTTTAACTAGTAGGAAACAATAAAGACAATGTTAGTAGAAAAAAAATCGCGGTACAATGTTTCAATGCTGATGATAATAAATAAAAGTTATATAGACAGTAATTTGAATAAAGAACTTTGAAAAAATTATCTAAATCTAAACAAAAGACGTTATAGTTAGCCTATTCACAGTGAAAATTCCTATTTTGATAAAATCACACAATTGAGTTGCATTTAGTTTATTATGGTCTGTGCGATGTCCGTACTAAGCCTTGTTGAGAGTCTTCTTAACTGCAGTGACGACGTTACTAACTTGTGGCATTGCTAAGGTCTCCAGATTGAGTGCATAGGGCATAACTACGTCTGCTCCAGTGACGCGGGTGGCTGGAGCATCAAGGTAGTTGAATGCTTTGGCTAAACGTTGGATGAGAAACGGATGTAAACAAAATTATGGAATGTATAATATACTATACGCCAAAAATGTTAAACTTGGTTCATGAAATTTCTACAAAACACACGAAAAGTTTACATATATATACTAAAATTAGGTAATAAAATGCGATGTTTTATTAATTTATTCATGAACATGTAAGTGTTTTATAATGATTTGCTTAATATAATACATATATTATTAACTATATTTAAACAAAATATTTTTGTATGATACAATATCTTGCACAAATAAATTGAAATATATATCAACTAATAATATAAATTATCTTAAACCATTGATTGAAATTTTTTCGAAAAGATATCAATTACCATAGCTTTAGATATTGAAAATATTCATAAAAATACAAACTTGAATGAAGGCATCCAAATATCCTGCAGAATTTAAGAAAAATGTTACAACTATTAAAACATTTTTCTAGAATACCAATATTCTCTCTAAAAATTAATAATGCTTGTTCCGTTGTATGCAAAATACATAAATTATGTATCGCAGTACTGTATAATTGTAACTTACATTCCATGATTCTGGACAACAATTCTGCACCCATGCCGCAAGTTGGCCAACCTTGTTCAACTGTGACCAAGTGGTTTGTTTTCATCACTGATTGAATAATTGTTTCTTCATCCAATGGCCGAAGAGATAGCAGGTTAATCACCTACAGATATTAAATAGAAAATTGAAGTCGGGTTTTCAATAAACATGCTATATCCGTTTATTAAACATAATATCAAATATGCATAAATTCCCCTGTGGATCTTCACTATTTCTTCATTAGAAATGATAAAAAATTTAAATCACGGTGAAATTTGGATATATTATTATAAAAATAAATGTATTTCTAAGAACAAATTAATCAATCATTTTGCCATATCAAAGTTGTTGGCTGCAATAATTTTTTCCATAATGTAAATTACGCATATAAAATAACTACATTTATATCATATTCAAATTTAGATAATTCGTGTTTAATAATATCATTTGAATATATTAATTGTGTAACTACAAAAATAAAGTATTAAGAAATTTGACCTCAGCTTCAATTCCAATTTTAGAAAGTTCTTCTGCTGCCTCCAAACATAATCCAACAGGGCGTGAATAGGAAACTAATGTGACATGTTTACCTGTTTAAAGAAACAATAATAATGCAGTGTGATACAAAACTATCAAGGTAACCTGTGAAGTATAGTGTGAAAATTAACAAACCTGGACGCTGTACTTTAGCTTTCCCAATCGGAATAACATAGTCAACCGACATAGCTTCGTCAGAAACATCGAATGTAGTACCGTATATAATCTCATTTTCCAAAAACACCACTATAAAGAGAAAGTTAACATTAAGACAGTAATAGTAGGACATATGTTGTATGCAATATAAACAAGCACGCACCTGGATTGGGGTCTCTGATTGCAGCCTTGAGTAATCCTCTGGCGTCCTCAGCATCATAAGGTGCGAGCACAATAAGACCAGGAACCTGTGCATACCATGTAGCGAAATCTTGGCTGTGCTGACCCCCGACACCCATTGCAGCCCCGTTTGGTCCGCGGTAGACAATTGAACATGGCAACTAAATGTATGTGAACAAATGCTTTACAGATCCACGGTATATTAGTATATAAGTTTATAAAGTGAAGTAATTATTGATTTATTAGCAGTTTATCACATAACAATAATACAAACTCCATATTGTATACGATTTTTTAATAAAAAATTCAAAATACAAATTAGAAAAAATGTCGCATCAAATTAAAGGCAGTCTCATATACCAGATTTTATTTTACTTTATCAAAAAGTCTAATTTCTAAATTAGAAAAATGCAAAACATAAAATTTATTTTTAATAACTATCGTTGAAAATGAAAACTAATCATCACTAGTTAAATAAATTTATACCTTTAATTAGGTATAATTTACAATAATGTATCGTATATGAACTACGCATAATTAAAAAAGATTATGACCTTAATTAACTGGTTATAATTTGGATTAGTTGTTGCCCCTTCAAATCAAATCAAAACCAGTGATATAAATATAAATTATATGTTATAAGTGATAATAATAAATCAACAGATAAAAGACAAATTTGACAATACAAACACAGTACATATGCTAGCAAAGAAATCCCGATACCCAGAATAATTTTAACTAATAGAAGAAAGGTTTTATGATCAAACATATGAGCAATTATTACAACGAGATACATCATGTTAATCAGGAATGTGAAACAATCAGTATCTAATAAAGCAATTAGGAAATAATCAATGAAATTTAAAAATACTATGAATTATTACCCTTCCACCCGACATATAATGAGACTTTGCAGCTGAATTTACGATGTGATCAATTGCTTGCATGGCAAAGTTGAATGTCATAAATTCACAAATAGGTTTTAATCCAGCCTGAAAAACAAAAATTTAGATTGAACATAAATAAATGTACATATAGACAATAAAAATAAAACTTCACATACAAAAGCAGCTCCTGTTGCGATACCAGCAAATCCTGCCTAAAATAGACAGAAACAACATTTAACACTTAAAAATAAACGCTATAATATAAAATAAGCATACCTCTGTAATTGGAGTGTCAATAACCCTGTCATCGCCAAACTGTTTCCATAGACCTTTGGTGACCTAAATAAATTTAATAGTGAATAAGGGATTACAAATTTTAGCTACCAAGTTCTATAGCTATCGCTTGCTCATCATTATTGGATAAAAATATCACTTGTGAAACAATAATACTAATTCATCAGCAAAACTGAAGTCTCTTTAATGCGTTACTCCCAAATTTTTGAAATATATATATATATATAATAAAATGGTGTTTACAAGGTAGTAATAAAATATTTCACCAATTTTGTATTTTTCAAACAGAAGATCACAAAACAAAAAATCAAAGTTAGGTAGAGGAACAAAGAAAAAATAACACAAAGAGAAACACGGAGTGGGAAAAAGCAATGAAAGAAACATGAGACAGAATGAGAGGAACATAAAACGAAGAATTCAAACATATTAGTCTAGAATAGAAGTTTTTAATTTTAATTTAAATCTAATAAAATCCTACACTTGTGCCTTCAGAAAAAGAAAAATTGCTTCAGTTCTCAAGTCACAGGAATTGAGAAAGTAATTTGATGAATAAGCATGCGACGCTGATATACAGTTATCATGAGATTCGAATATTATCGAAAGTTACACCGAGACATTTAGTAGAATAGAATTTAACACAACAGTTGAGGATGTTGATTTTTGTGTAAAAGGTTTTAGCTGGGATTTGAACAGACGGGAAGAACTTCATTCAAAGTCAAATTGGAGGTGATTACAAATAAACATATCAGAGATTATAAATACAAGTTCCTAAACTAGCGAAAGCATTGTTATAGTATTGGGGATTAACGGATAAATAGAGGAATGCGTTGGCGTATATTTGATGACGAAGACTATTTGACACAATGAAGTCAACATAAACGAAAAAGTGAAGGACATAGAATAGAGCTCTATACGATAGAGCACGACGACTCTACACAATAAACGGTACTTATGATAAATTATGAATATCACCTTGTAAGCACCATCATACTGTGCAACTTCTTCTCCCATAATGAACACATCTTTGTCACGTTCAATTTCTTCTCTGATGGCGGAATTAAGTGCATCTCTCACAGTTAGTTTTGTGCTGAAAAGCTGGGGAGTGCTGCTTAGATATCTGACGAATCGAGATCCATTGAATACAGTATTCTAAACAAAAGAAAACAAGAACATTATATAAATTGTTACTTTCAGCCCAGTTAGTATAAAAAGTAAAACTTCAACTTTCTGAGATACAAGTGTAATTTAAATTTGAAGTAAAATGCATATATGAATATTCTAAAATAAATGAAAAACTAGTTTTGTAAAGAAACAATTAAATATTAAATAATCGGTTGTAATTTTTTATTTAGAACCATGTTGCCAAAAGGCACCACAGAGCAATCTTCCACTAGGACGGATGTATTAGTTTTGTGTTATGTCCAAGAAACTTAACATTTGCCTCCAACACCACATCTCAAATGCTACTATTTTTCTCTTTTATGGCATTCTGACAGTCCACAATCTCCACTCATAAAAAAAGGGGAATACGAGAATTTCAATAAGCCATTTTGTTGTTGTCATTGTGATATTTTTGTCTTTCCAAAAATTTCAAGTCTGGTGGCTGCAGCTCTTTCAAGAATGATCCATCTACTAATTTCATCTTTGCAATTAACATTTTCTTCTACTGTTGTACCTAATAGGTTAAATCTCTTCCTTACTTCAAACAATTTACCTTGAATAGTGAAGTTGCTTACAGTTTCAGTGGGCAATACATTCGTTTTCTTTGTATTAAGATATAATCTTGCTTTCTCACTTTTTGTGTTAACTTTTGTGATTGGTCTTTTTAGACCCACTTCGTTTCTGCCATAAGAATGCTGCTGTCAGCATATCTCAAATTGATGTGACAAAAAGATTATTGTCAATCTTTAAAATCAATAAAAATCCAGTGACATTTCTTTCATGTCTATGGCCAAAGTTGACAAGTTTGAAATTACCTATTTAAAATAAATTGTCCTACCTATCACTGTGGTTTATATTCATATCTCAAATTGTTTATATTCAGTCCTTCTATTTTTTACTCTGGCTTTACATTTAATTTATACCTGCAGTTCTCATAATCATTACACTGTATTGTATAGGTTGAATTGGAGTGGGAACCCTGTTACAAGTAAATAGTAAAGCTATCAACAAAAAAATATTAAACAGAAATTAACGCCAATTTTTTAAACTTAATTTACCTTAAGTTAGAAAAAACAGAATATGATATTTTGCATTGCTAACGTCGATATATATAACTTCTTTGTATAAGCATTATATTGATATATAGAATGTAAAAAAATGACTTATATAAAATATAATGAAACTAACAGAGCATAACTGTGTTATTACATATTACTTACTTACTTCTTAATTTCATAAGTTGACTCCTGATAAACTAAAATTACTTTTCCGAAATAATAAATTGCTTTCAGGAAACTAATTTGGATATTTAAGAGAATTTTCTATGATTTTTTCTTTTTTTCTGCATATATACTTTGACCATATCTATGTCCATTTGCATATATCTACTTTCTTCTCAGATTAAACTAAATAATAGCTTTATTGGGAAAAACTCTTGGAAGTCCTGGTAATTATTCCAACCACAATCTATAATATGATTTATCTAGTTTTAAGTACAAAATAAGAACCTTTGGATTTATCTTGTATATTTATTTATTTACCACCACTAGACAATATTTATTTTTTGTATACTCTGATTTATGCATAAAATGTTGAGTCAAATCAATATCTTATATAATATATGTCAATTCAGAAGGGTTTTTTTCATTATTTACCTGAAAAAATGTTTTACAACATCAGGGTTATGACTTCCAGTAACCCTATATTCCATATTATAAAGGTAGGTGGTCTCCACCTTCTTCTTGCATATTACAAATGAACTTAATCACCTAATATCCAATTAACCATAAATTAGTCCCCCATAACATAACTATAAGTTGTATATAAATTATAAATACATATTTAATGAAACTTATGGAATCTATTTCTTTAAATAATGTCTTGTAAATAACAAAAAAGAACCATTCAGAATTTAAGGAATCATTTATCTTCACCCCCTCCCCCCTCACTTATAGCTTCTAGTCCTGGTATCTTGGATGTGAATGTAAGTCAGTATTTAGATTAATAAGTAACAAATAAGCAACTTTATGATCAGACCTCCAAATAATTATCATGACATATTAATATTATTATTGAATATTAGAAAAAAAATATGTGTTCTTTCTATAGACTGCACTTGACTACCATTTGACCTTGTAGTAGACAGTACAGTTAGGTCTTAAAAATGATTCCATTACTTTTTGTCACCCAGACTTTTGTCACCATGATATATATTTATATTAGAAATGAAGTATAATATATAATCATATTAAAAATGTGAATAGTTGCTTACAAGAAACTAACAATTTAAAATATTAAAACTATTATGCGCAAAAAAAATTAAAAATTAAAAAATTACATATTTTATAATTATTATAATTAAGTGTAATTAATAATACAGTATTGAACTGTAAAACACTATTTATCTGACACAGCCGAGGTGTATACTGTTGAAAGTAACAAAACAATTTGTATTACTAGTTTACATATTGGTACACTTTTATAAATATCATAAAATCAAGTTCAATACTGTATTATTAATCAGGCATAGTTCATAAAAATATACTATATATTTTTGTTGTTATTATTTGTTGTACATAATAGTTACTATAATAAGATAAATATTGTGTTGGCATAAATAATATAAAATAAAAAGGTTAATCTAGTAATATTGATTCAGTATTAGGTCTGTCTTTTTTATTGTATTGTGTCATATCTTATTGGCTTGTATTCTCACTTAAGATTCGTGTTAGTCACTGTATTTTCACTTTGTTATTAGCCTCTGAGGAAGGTACATAGAGGCTATAAACTTTGATTGTGTTGTGGAACTAAATTAACATTATTATTTAATATAATAGTTACAATATTTTAAATTACTTGTATAATCATTACTCATAATTTTTTACAAGTAATACTATGTGAATACTATTAAAAACATTTTTAATATAATTAATACTTATTATACTTATTAATTTTTGTTGGGATGACAAAATGTTGTGGTGACAAAATGTTATGGTGACAAAAAGTTGTGTTTCCCTTAAAAATACATCTAAAAAAAGGTAACAGTAATGTGTTTAACTTTATAAATTATATAACTTTAAATCTCTATTCCTAACTTTTAAGTCTTAATTTTTGTAGAATCCTTTATACTCTTTCTAATGATATACAATTTATGCTCATCATATACATCATATTAATAAAATTAATTTCACTTTTAAATGATGTAAAAATTTGATTTGTGATCAGCAAAATTGTTTAAATAACACATTTTTTAATAGTCATTGGTACCATAAGACAACATTTTTAGTCTGTAAAAACTATATTAAAATGTATACATATGGCCATGGGTTAATAGAGTCTCATACTGCACAACCACAATTTTTTTGTTTATAAAGGTGTTTTTAATAAAGCAGGGGTGTGCTTATGGGTATCCTGATATCCCACTTGATACCAGATTATTTCCTGGGATACCAGTTATTTTTATTGGTAGTCTGGGTGGGATACCATTTCTTCAAATTACTACATGTCTTTAAATACCTGCCTTCCACCATGGGATAAAGTATACTAACTGCATGCTGAAGCAGTGTCATTCTTCTCCTAACCTGCATCTTGGATTTTTGCAAACTCTGCTGATGAGCTACTAGAAGAAGCTGAAGGTCATATTAAAGTCATATATGAGAAGTTTAAAACTCCTCTGGATGATTCTGGTTTCACATATGCAGAGGCCTTGTTAGAATAAGAAGCTATTTTGCCATATTTTCAAATGGCAAGCAAAATATGCCTAGTATCTCACTGCAATCGCATTGGAGCCATTATCAACTATGGCTATCTGAGAATGGTCTAATATGTCTCTTATTATTTGTCTTGTCCTCTGTTTGCCTATTGGGAGCAGTGACTGCAAAAGAGGATTTTCTGATATGAAAAATATTAAAACATTTGCCTATTATAGCTTCCTTCCAGAAGGTCTCACAGACCAACTTTGTATGTCCTGTGCCAATGGAGGAATTTAATCCTACTGCTTTAATCCTGCACTTTGTTGAAGGGACATTGCTGCATCCAAATGATCGTATTAAAGTCAATCTTCTATCTGATCAACTTCTGGATACAGACTCTCATTCATCAAAGGATGATGACTTAATTTAATTAAGTAACTTTTGTTATTATGAATATGTTTTACATATATATATATACTCCTGCTCTACATGTATATCTACATTCAGAATATATACTCATGCTCTACATTTATATTGTTCTATATATACTCCTGTTCTACATGTACATACTTTTTTCATGTATCCCACCAGTGGTGGGAATGTTGGTATGGACCAATTAAAAAATTATTATATACTTTCTTTGGATTATGTTGAGGTTTTTTAACATTTAATTATATAAGTGTATAGTTGGATTAACCATTTATATAACAGTCAAAAATCAATAATTTGAAAAACTGGTGTTAAAGTGTTTCTATAATAAATTATTGTGATTTTTTAATTTAAAATGTTGAACAATACTAATAGTATATAAACTTATTTATGTAGATTTTGTATAAGTTTGTTTTATATCAATTCTATTAAAATAAAATAAAATATTTTTTTAAAGTTATATAAATTGGTTATTTCTGATCCTGTTTTAATCAGAATTTCCTATTCCTATGTTAAAACATAATATAAAAATTTGTTGGACCATTTTCTTTAAAAATGTAATAACTTTTTTATTCCTTGTCCTTGATCAGTAAAAAAACAGATTTGAAAATGGGAAACCTCAATCTAATTATCTGGTAAAAAAATTGAATTTTCCAACTAAACAGTATATACCCCACTTTAACTTAGTCTTAGTATTTGAACTACTACTAGTAGTACTACTTACTAGTCTGTGAAGTTACAAAAACTAATAATATTACTGGGTCACATATAGGGGGGAGGTATTAGAGGTGTACACCCCTCACCCTTAGGAACCTACTGTGCCCTTTTTCAAAATAAATCAACAATCAGTATAGCACTCACGTCCATTCACTAGCTCATAAGTATTATAGAACCATGTACTATAGAACTCATATTAGTAAATATAATTCAGGGTGTCCATGTTTGTTTAAAAAAAATATCAAGGACATTTTGAGTACATTTCGAGTACACACCAAAAAAATTTGAGGACATTCATTTTTTGAGGTGGACAAAAAATTAACAAGGAGCAATTTATAAATCAACACAAAATTTGATTAGATAATGACAGATTAATTGAGAAACCAAAAATAATATACACTTATGTACAAAAATATATTAACGCGCATGATAAAAAGCATCTACAGATTATTATGTATACCTAATAATAAAATAGGTAGGTATAAAATATGAATAAA
>JAYRBW010142656.1:0-14960 GCA_036023295.1 Invenusta paracnida | reverse complement strand
GGGTGGGCTATCAATAGTCTATTAAGTCTATAAAAGCTCTCTCATGATTGGTGTGCTATGTGACTCGGTCTCGTATTATTGAATTAAACGACTTACCTATATTTAAACGGTGGTCTCAGAAAACTTCTTTCGATCACACCATATAAAATCTGTACCTTTAGTCAGATTTTCTGTGACCAAGGTAAAAAACCAGACTCTTAGTCGGAGTCATTTCGACCAAGGTTTAAACCGAAGTTGTAGTAAAAAAACTTGACTATTGTGTTTAATAATAAAAATATTTAGCAATTGCTAAAAAAATAAAACGTTTTTATATCAAATATATTTAAAGATACACATATACATACATACTGGGTACCCAGCTTTAAATCTAGCTTACTAAAAAATTTAAACAAAACTATATTTCTTTTAAATCAGTTAAACAAAACCATTTATTAACAGTAAATTATTTTATTAATCATACAACTGAAAGAGTAATGTAAAAGTATATATAGAAAGTTTATAATCAATTTTTTCGACACCAATGAATATTTATAACTTAAGATAGCCTCCATATATATGTTTGTATTGCCTCCAAACAAAAAAAGAAAAATGCATAATATCCAAAATAAATTTACCACTGAAGCTATAAGCTTAAATTAACTATATATCTACAAGTTAATAAATATTACCTTAGTGTAATATACAAATCAGTGAGATCGTATGCATTTGTTATGAACACAATATGAAACATTTGTTGTCGATCTTATTGTAAAAAACAGGCTATCTATTTTTAAATAAATGAAAATCATAGTATGAAACAAACTAAATATACATGTAGGACATTATATATATAATCTCACTGAAACATATCATTGCCTTCTTAATTTTCTGTTATTTTATATTGTATAGCATATATTTGATATTAGAAGAAATTATCAATTAGGACGAAATAGTAACGATATTCTAAAATAGTTCTTAAAAATACGTAGATCCAATAATTATGAGTAGTGTATTAATTTAGAGGGTGAGGAATAACTTTACAGCGAGATAGTTATATATTATATGTTTAAAAAGCATAGTCGTTTTATAAGCTTATAACATAGGTGAGCTTATGTGAAATGACATTAAAATTTAAAATATTTCTTGAAATAAAAAATTAACTGACTCAAAACTTGATTACTTAAAAGGTAGATCCCAGAAATATATGTAGTCTACGATTTATTAAAGTTTAGCCAAGTCATAATATGCTATAAAAATATATTTTCTATTAATAAATAATATTAATATACAATTTTAATTTTCACTCAGATCGATTACTGGAGAAGTAGTCCTGCATTGATATTATCTGCATATAAAGAAATTTAAACACAAAATCTAATAATAATATGTGTGAAAGTGTGTACAAATAAAAATCAAATAATGAATAAAGAATGTATTTATTTAATATTTATCAAAATATAGTTTCTAAAATCAATAAATGTAAACTATGTATAGATAAGTTATGTCACAATACATTAAGTCAGTCAAAAATTATATACAAAATATTGTAAACAGCAATACTATCTAGACAAAATCTAAAAATGTGAACTCAGGCTGTAAAAGAATTAAGGACAAGGACGGAAGAAAGGAAGACAAAGAAGTCACAAAATAAAACAATGTGAATAAAAGATAGGTTTTCTCACAGCATAATATTAAAGTATAAAAATAAGTAAGTGAAACCAAATTTCGTGTTTATTTCGTTTAGTTAATTTTAATCCTAATAAACACGAAATTTACAGCATACATCTCACTTACTTATTTTTAAAACACTGTGATAAGAAGAAAGTCACCATAGGGTAATCATAGGTACAGTATTAAGTTTTGAAAACGATTATGAGTATTATTCAATATTATTACTAGTAATTAAACATAAATAGAAAGTTGGAAGAAACAAATTATGTGGTCTAAAATAATAATAATGTATATTAATATGTACATTTCAAAAGTCTGAAAAAAATTTAACGGTTCCTAAACAGAGAAAAACAAATTTTATACAAAAATAAATAAATTGAAATCACAAATCATAAGAATTCTAAGCATGAAAGACAAGCTCGCAAAATATGATGACTCATGCAAGTTTTCGCAAACTACGAAGAAAGCCTATAGCTGATAGGATGGCTAAAAACAGAATTCCACGTTGCCAGATCTGTTTTCAATAGCTTGTGCTTTAAGTATGCTAGAAATAATTAATTGAATTTAATATTCATGACATTAAAATGTCGAAGAATTTAATATGTAAACAGAAAAGCCAGAGTTATAACTTATAATTAAATTAAATGGGTAAAACTATGGGTATTTCATTATAAAGAGGGGCGCCAGAAACAGCCACAAGGGCCGCGGAATAATATAAAAATATATAAATCTTACAAAAATGACAAATCGAAAATGGATTGCGTAAATTAGGAAATATCATCTGATACGCCAGGGTTTCATATTTAACACGATAAACTGTAAGAGCTGTCTTGAGAAGGTTTTGTTATTATGATATTTCCGATTGTTCTGTTATAGGCTATATTTGATAATTATTCTGTACTTCAGGCACTTTTGGATTCTTCTTCTGAATCTATCAGACAAAGAAACCCAGGCTAAAATTATCAAAGTCATGAGTCAACTGAAAACTTTCGATTTCTTTTTGAAAATATCAGTCGAATATGAAATTCTTAGATACAGTGAAAATCTAAGCAGTCAAGGGGCAAGACATTAGTGCAGTCACATTAAAAACATTAAATTTGGACTAAGTTCTGGATATCTACACAAACCTTGATCGTTCCTCCCTAATTACACAGTTTTGACACTTAAAACTAGATATTGTTATGAAAAGAAATGAGAACCTAGTGATTTTTTTTTTTAAGAAATCATTTAACTACTCAAGGAATCTAGAACGGTTAATCGTTTTTAAGTAATGTGGTTACGCTTGCAAAACTTATTCGGGTAATGCCAGCTAAATTTCTTGCAGCGAGCAGTCATTTTCAACACTGCGTCGTCTGAAAACATATCAATGTCTCATTATGAATCAGTCACATCTCAGTCATCTCATGGTAATGCATGTGCATAGAGAGGAGACAGATAGTCTTGACCTGAATACTATAACAAATGATTTATAATTGTAAAGCAACCATGAAGAAATATTTGGAAAGTATGAATCACAGTCCATTTAATATTTGTCACATAATATGTAATTGTGTTGCGATCGTACAATATAATTTTGTATAATTTTCAATGAGAAAAATATAAATTTAAGCGCTATTTAAGGTAGAAATTATTTTTTCCATTACAATATATAATTTTGTTACATTATCAATTATTTTCACTATGTTATTGTTGTATCTTTATTATTATAATGCATGTGATTATCCTGTTTGTTACAACTTTTCAGTATAATTACGTATTCTTATTATATTGATTGTGTTATTCTTAATTGTTGGTAATATCTCAAAGTTCGCTTTATAGTTAAGAAAGTTGAATTATATTTGTATTCTATAATATTATGAAATGATTTCCGTGTAACCACACAACTTGCCTATTCGTGCACTAAAGACGATTTCGTACTATGTCTGTTACTGATCAGATTGAGAAATAAAGTTATACTAAGAACACTTAATATGTACTTATTGTTATTTACAAAGGGGATGCAACAGTCATTTAGTGTTACAAAATAACATTATTTGATTATGTATTCATGTAGGTATGTAACACTCACTGTATGCTTTGAGAATTTTGAAATTTCTACTTAAAATAAAAATATAATAACAGTTATAGTAATTATGTAATATAATATAGTATATACATTTTTGAATTGTTTTTGACTATCCAAAAAAATCATATAATCGGTGAAGAATATAGCTTTTAAGATGTTACTTATATAGATTTTTAAAACAGTACTGTCCAGCAAATTTTTGCTGCTACTATTATGTTTGTTGCTAACCAGTACAATCATTCGTAATTTTATTTCTTAACATTTGGCAAATCAGATGTCAATATTTCTCTATTTCATTTACAAATCATAAGTTTTCAGAAAATATAATTTTGCAATTATCGCGGCCCCAATGTAGCTTCTAACGCGCCGAAAAGTAACCTAATTTTGCTGAGAAAATACTGGCTTCTGATTGTAAAAGTTGGCTTTCTGCAATCGGAAATATTAGTAGTTCCTGGCGTACAGTATCGTTTCATTAATACATATTTATAGCTCCGTGGAAATAAAAATACCAAAAGAAATATGTAAAATTATAAAATAAAATTAGTCTAAATATTTAAAATCGGATGTTGAATATGAACGTGTTTTTCTGGTTGGTCGATTGTTATTATCAATGTCAGCCAATAGGAAAGAGCCACCTTCTTTGAGGTCGACAGAAGAAGTATAGCGGGGCAGTGATTTGGCAGCTGTGGTACTTTGAGAAGCCAAAGATGACGTAGAAGCAGACAGTGTCCGATTACGATGGGATGTGGTGGTGGTTCTTCTTATAAGGTACTTTTTACATCCAATGCTGGTCTCACCATTGAAAGTATCTTCCTTGTTATGGATGTCCTGTGGCTGAAAAGAAAAGGGCGAATTCAAAACATTATAAATAAGACATTTTCAAAATAAATCTAAAAATCATTTCGCAATTCTACACTGCGTACACAATATTGTTTTAATTCTATTATATGAATCAGTCTAAAAAAGTTTAAAATGATAATTGTATTTTTAATTACAAACAGAAGTATTATTTATTCAAAACAAAATTTATCACAAAATTAGTGAAATAATATTTTGAGTGTACATATATTACACAAATCAAGATAAATTTGTATTATGTAACCTAGAAGATCATGTAATGAGTAGTATGTAATAATTTAGAAACATTTACGTCACAGTTGTTTACAATACTACTATATATACCAGGCATAGATGGTAAATAGAAATAATTAAGTTTCTGGGACATTTCTTAAGGGGGCAAATTTATATTATAATTGCTATGTTATTGTTAAATGTTATACTTATTAAGTCAAATTGTGAGACAATATAAATGTGACACCACATTTCTGGAAATTTCCAGAAGATTTTCATTTGTGATATATGATCTCATAACATGCTATTTAATGTATATTATTCTATAATCTCAAAAAACATTTATCTGCTTTACCTATGAAATAATCTTGGAATTTTAAATTAATGAATATCGATTAAAAAATATCTTTAAAATGTAACGATTTTTATTTACATTTGTTTCTAATATACTACTAACTATATTGAAAATATACATAACAAAGTTCAACAGTTTTATGTCTAAAACATAGCACAAGAAACTAAGTTATAAATTCATTAAGTTATTTAAACAACACACTTACAAGGTCCTTGAGTTCATCGTGATCTATAGATCTGTTGGTTGGTTGAGCCGATTTTTGGCAAATGGAGCAAACCTTGAGATCTGTTACTTCTGGACCGCCTCCAAACCTGACAAAATAAAAATTAGTTTGAACGAGTTATAGTAATATTTGTAATACTCTAACTCGCTTAAACTAATATTTTATAGAAATTGTTAGGAATTTTAAGCATCACACTTCGATAAATAGATATTTAAGTTGTGCTTAGTACACTACAGTATATTTAAGTGAACTATATTATCAGTTTATCAGGGATATTAGTATTAACAACAAATGACCCATTAAATTGTTTACGTTAACTTTAATCTACAAGGAAAACCGAGACTCTTAAAAGTATTAATTTCTGTACATCAAAATATTACATTATTATATATTAGAAAAGGAAGGCTATCATACATACTAGTCTTATTTGATATTATACATAATTATGTATGTAAAGCATTCACAATTATAAGCTTGGTATTTTTCTATTGTTTAAAATTAAATAAGATGATATTTGATGTAAAATATAATTTGTAAAAGTTTTCCCGATAAAATAGAGACAGGCGACAGAACAAATGTGTCGACGTCAGATCAAATAGAGACAGGCGACAGAACAATAATGTGTCGACGTCAGATCAAATAGAGACAGGCGACAGAACAAATGTGTCGACGTCAGATCAAATAGAGACAGGCGACAGAACAAATGTGTCGACGTCAGATCAAATAGAGACGGCTAAGATTTGAATTTTAAAATCGCGTATTTTGTCAAATCAAATGTTGACAAGGTCATAACAAATGCGTCCAAGCAAAATTAAATGTTGACAGAATAATTATGTAGAGCGTTTAGAGATTATAATGTAAACTGAGAGTTGATATTTATGTATTTAAAAATACAGGTTATACAATTGTAAACAATTATCCATATTGTAAACATTTGATCTGACGTCGATGCATTTGTTGTCACCCGTCTCTATTTGATCAGGAAAACCAATAGATGGCATGCTAATTTGTTAACATTAATATTCGATATTATATTAAGAAAAAATTAATTAACATTAATATACTAAAATCAGTGAAATGATAATTGCGTTAATATAATTATATAAATTATTAAATCAATATTATCTTTTGAAATGCTAAAAATTATTTTTCGCACATTTGATTTAAACACTACTTATTTTGTACGCAAAAACCTTTATTGCACAAATATGAATATGAATACTTCTAATCATATTGGATACAATTATTTTTTTACTAAATATATGAAAGTTAATAAGTTTCACTATACAGGAATATTTTAATACTTAAACATTAAGTCATCTATTAATTATTTCATACATTAGTTTGTTGATGCTTTAAGCAAAGGGAAATGAGCATTTCTTAATATTATATTTATTTGTCTTAAAATTCCGAGCTTCAAAAAAATAAAATGTTAAAATTTAAGAGAAGCAATATTTTCATTTTAACATGTCATTTTACCCTATTTATATTATTTCGTCTGTTTTTTAGAAATATACAAAAAATGTTCAACACAAATTTACACGTCCCTTCCCCACAGAAGAAAACTACATACTTTTTATGAAGGAAGTTCCAGGTCATCCTTGAGACGGGTTCGAAAAGGCTCTCTGTCGTTACTCCAGGAAAGGTGCGCAATGCTCCATGTGTACAGAGGAGATTATGGTTAGTGATAGGACCCGGCCGGGAGAAGGAGGAGAGACGGATCAGCCACTGCTTACTCAGGTAGAGAGGCCTGACCAGGGACTTCTGAAAACAGTAAGAGTTTGAGGCGTCTAGTGTTTGTCAATGAAGTATGAGCAATTAGAAGTGCTAAGCAACTCATGCAATTGAAACAAACAGCAAAACTGGGGAATCTGTCTAAAAACAGATTGCCATTAACACGTGTTAGTTTTGTCAAGCAGGAGGTACTTTTAGATTTTGAGTAGTAATTATTTCATTAAAAAATATAGAAATGTTGAATCTAGAATTTAGCATTATAAAGTTAAATATAGATTTTTTTAAATCTATGTATACAGAAAAGTCGTAATTAATAAATTCAAATTTGATTCATTTTTTTATTCTGTGATTTTTAATGAAAAAAATAAAGGCTTATGATTGGATGAGTAGTCTTAATGTGTCTACGATAATGCGTGTATTTCTACTGTGGAGTTTCATCCCTGAGATGGTAAGAACTCGTGGAAATAAAATATGGAGCTCATACCGCGCATCAGGCAGGTGACTTCTCGTTTCACCTAATGCTAACCACAGAAAGACTAAATTTCGTTTCACCAATAAATTGGTGTATTTACATATTTTTTAAAGCATAAAATTGTCATAAAATTGTTAAAATAGTGAAACATTACACTTCGATTATACATCATAAATACATATAAATATAAATAAAGCACGTTCAGAAAAATGTCAAAAAACATTTTATTGTGGAGAATATACGATTAGTATATTAAATATACCAATCGCTAAAATAATGAGATGTATTATACTAAATTCATACTTCTAATAATAATACAGCAGAATTTGCCTATAGAGTCAGTTTGCCTATAATGACGCTTTTAACTTGTCCTGTCATAATTCCTATGTAAAACACACAAACAAGTTCGTCTATAGCGACTTCTCCTATAACAACAGTTTGTTTATAGACACATTTTGTGTTCCCCTAGAATATAAAATTTGTCTTTAACGATACCATCATTTTTTGTATAATTTGTTAACTTAAGCTAATTATTATGATGTACCTAAATTATAATATAACATTTGGTAAAATCTCATAGGATAAATTCATAATTGGCAAACAGTCATTGGTATGTACACTTATTATTAGCATGCCACATCTGTATAAAAGATGGCATTACAGTTAGGCTGCTCAGGTCTACATGTATGTAGTGGTGATTGAACAGTATCAACGTTCTATATTATGCATATACACTTCCCTATACAGTAACATTAACATGTTTTAATACCACTGTTAATTATATTTACTTATAGCCTATTTTATAGTCTTATTCAGTATACAATATATGTTCTATATATTACACTAGCCACTTTATTACTTATGATAATGTTATCTTACCTATCAGTAATACTGCTAAATACATTCGTATTAGAAACATTGATATTTGATGGTTTTTGTGAGTATTATTTATGTATTTACGTGTTTATTTTATAATTAATAAGCTTTTGTTACCAGAAAAGTAAATTTGGTTGTACGTTATACATTCTTCTTTAAAAAAATATACATACAAATGACCGATAATAATATAGCATAATACTTACCAGCTCAGTAAAAAAAATATAGTATGTAGAAAAATAGTTAAATTTGTCTATATCGTTAGTTCGTCTATAACGACGCTTTTTGCTATGTCCCTTGAAATTATTTTATGGCAAATTCTATTGTAGTTCATTTTATTCAAATATACTGTTAACCATAATTGATTATTACAACGAAATATATATATATATATACATATAGATATAATATGAAAAGGAAAATTAGAGCCTTTTTTGAAATCAAGTCGATCGCCCATTGCAAGACATAAAACACAAATAGATAAAATAGTGTCTTCATAAATTTCAATTTTCATGCCTCACTATTATTAATCGGTGTTTGTTGGCGAACTCTTTCTCTTGGTAATGAATGTGTTAATGCTAAAAATTTCTTTCGTAGAATTGTAAATCTATTGGCTGGCCATCTATCAGTTTGAGCAGGTGGTCAGTTTAGTAAACCTTTTTCTGAACTGACCGAAAAGCAGTCAGATGTTCGCAGTATCCCAAAAAGGGCAAATTATATTATACTAAGCTGATCCGAAAGCTATCCAACATTAATACGTTGCAAGAAAAATAATTCGCCAACAAAGACAGGCTGACAAATGGGGCATGATAACTCTATATAGGTACATACCGTTTTCTTCACTTATGTTTGATACCAAAAAGCATTAATTCTGAGTGCAGTTCATTACTTTAAGGAAGCAATCAAACATTCTCCAGAACAATGTTTTTTGGTAATTTGTTGACCTATAATACTTCTCGGTATTGCGTAACAATACCTAGAACAATACAGTATATTAATATATCCCCAATTTAATGAAAATTATATTATACGTTCCAGAATTTATAATTTATAGTAATTAGGTGTATTCAAACATTTGACGAACATTATAATTCACCAACTATGGTTAAAATTTTCCGGACAAAAATTAAAGTCTGCCTGAAATGTGTCGAACATCAAAGAAAATATTTGTTTTTTTATATTAAGAAAAAATGTAAATATCCCCACAACAAGCATGGCCAAAAATAGATATAATTAATTAATTATCAGATAAACAATAATTTCAAAACTCCAAAAAACAAATTAAAATCTAAAAATACATTAAAAATAGAATTATATTTAAGAATAAACACGGATGGATATAATAAATACTCATTTGTTTTTTGTGTACAGTAAGAAATAGAACAAAAACTTTCAATTATATAACATTTTAAAATTATGCAATAGTATGCGGTAGGTATTAAAGAATCATCAAGAAATAAACTTCACAAACCTGTCTATCCAAATCAATGAGTTTTTCCACATCGTTTCCGACATTGTGCATATTATGGACGTCTCGTTTCCTGAAAAAGTGGAGAAACGAGAGAAGGAATCAATACACAGAGACAGAGAAGTAGCAACGGTGAAGTAATTCAAATAAGACACGGAAGAAATCAATATAAAACTTAATTTTAGCTTAAAGAAATTAATTTATAGTTATATAGCATTTCAATATACTAAGCTGTCTTTTAAAACATACCATAGAGCTTTAAAATATCATTAAATGAATGAAAATATAACATTAATAATGTATGTTTTATTAAAAGAAGAATATACCAGAAATACATTTTTGAGATAGAATAAAATTTAACATAATAATAATAATAAAAATTACGGATGTTTCATTTCATTGAATAAAATTAAAAAATACCTAAGTAAATGTAGCAAAAAGGAAATATAGTTAATTAATTATCAGTCAATATTCCAAAAACGTTTACAAGTCAAGATCATCTATCACGGCCAGCGGCCACACTTTCCGCTTCTCGATGGGCCAAATGTCGTCACTCAATTGGTTTCAGTATGTGTCCAGCGAAAAGCATCGCTTTGACGAAATGACTAGAAGGGTGGACTTAATAATGACTAGTAAAAGAAACATTTTCGCGGCAAAAAGTATGACTGAGTAAACGAAGTGCAAGGGGAGCATGTGTAATGACTCCTAAGTGCGCACGTAGATCCGCTATAATGATGTTTACTGAGTAATTAGTACCATGTGAGGGACTTGTTAAGGCATCTTTTTGATTTACCTAGACTGTCTTACAACCCACGATCAATTCTACGCTGAATAGGAATACTGATTGCACACTTGGCCGGAAAAGTTATATTTTAGCGGAGTCATTGGTAGAGCTGTTTAAAATAAAGGCCAATCTTCTAGCTGCTATCCAGGCGAGTTTCCGACATTTCTAGAAAGCAGCCATGCTGTTTGAGACGTCACAGACAAGTAGTCCGTGGGCCAGGGTAAAAAAGGGTTGCCAGTACCCCAAAAATATGATAGACATCACTATTTGGTAGATGGGACAAATTTTCTCATTTCGTATATTCAAGAATAGGAAGATGTTCTGTGTTTTGATCTAATTTTCACGAAAATGCAGATTAAAAAAAGTATTAACTATTATTTATAATAAAATGTTGCATATTATTTTGTTTATCAGTGTTTTTACCTATTTACAAGCAAAATCATGATAATAACTTTTCGGATACATATGAATAGGAGTTCCCAAGCCTATTTTAGCTATAAAAATGGTTTGGGAACAATTTCTGATTACTAAATAATTTAGTCAATGTGAAGAAAAACCCTTAGATAAACAATATGATTTGCATCATTTATTATGAATAATAGTTAAAACATTAAAAAATACCTTGTCGATACTCACTGATAACACAACACGTAGGCTCCCCTGTAGAGTTGGGGCAATATTTGCGCCATACTATCCACTTTTGTAACAGTAGAGTCATTGTAGAGAAACCAGGCCTCAAGCCCAGAGTGTAAAGCATAAGTTACATAATGGCCGGAGGTGCAACTTTCCCCGCCAAGGTGACAGATGACAGCTGTCAGATCGTATACAGTAGACTCTTTCTTTCCTCGTCCCTTGTCTGAGGAAGAGGTGGTATAAGGGCGCATATCGAGACCGCTTAGAGGGAACTTGACTGGAGCTGAGACTTTGACAATTTCAGCAGTTGCAGTAGAGGGGGCGACGGCTGTTTCTGAGTTTGTTAAAGCGGAGGATGAGGGACTTCCTTCAAAAACTACTGAATCCGAGCTGCTGCTGGTACAACTGGTTTGGAGGCGCCGCTGTCGGAATCGTTTGAAGTGGAAACAGAGCACTTCAGGGAGTTGGATTAGACTTGTTGACTTGACGCCCCGTCGGAGTCTGGAATGATATCAAAAACAGATATTTAAGAAGACTACGCAGCACTGTTTGCACTCATAAAGTTGTAATTAATAATTATTATAGTGATGACGACTCATGCAATTATGTTCTCATGCCCAAACAAGGAAATATCATTAAAAGAATGCTGATAAATCTAAAAATAGAATACCGCTTGTTTGTAGCTTATATGAGATAATTAAAATAATTTTAACAGAATATTTGCATTACGTTTTTATATAATTGGAAAGCTAAATAAAAAATTCAAATTTGTAAATAGAATATTTTCCCGTACGAATTATCAAATTCAAACATTGATTAGAGTACATAATAATAATATTAATATTAATATTATTATTATGAAGTAACGTTAGTTTGCCAATGTAATGCCGTTACTTTTAGGATTAGATGATTGGACTTATTAATGTTCACAAAACTAGAGCATTTTGGACGTGGTATGTCAAATATATTACAAATACATAGGCTTTTACTTTTAATTATTAACAAAAAGACCTACTGTTTGCATTGTTTACAGCGGTACATATTCTCCTCAATCAAGATATCTTCTCGAAAGAAATTATTCAAACAGTCTTCAAGGCTGAGACAACTATCGGAATTGTACCAGCTGAAACAAAACAATAAATGCAATATGTTTACTTTAACATTAAAATAAAATGCTTGAGTCTTTCATTGTAAAATAAACAACACTGTAATTATTCTAAAGGATCAGTAGAAACCATATAGACTTGTTTCTAAAAACTTATATGATTAGAAAAAGATGAATTTTATTTTGTCACCAAAAATATTATATACGATTTTTCACGGTTCACTGGATAAAATAGTGAATAATTCCATTTTTAAATTTTGTTTGTCAAATTTTTTTAAATTAATGCACAAATATAAAAAGTAAAGAGAAATCAGAAAACCAAAATAATGATTTATATGATGACTACATTTTATGCATAATTTAGTGTACATAAAAATAGCGAAATTAAAGAAAAATAAATACAGTTTAAATGAAGTGATCTACAGAAGCCTTCTCTGAGCATCACTTGGACAAATTAAAACAATGCTTAAAACTTATAGAATTTCAACAGAATTGCCTATCTAATCCGGCAGTAGGTTTTTGTGCAAGCCTAGAACAAATAGCATTATGCATAAATCGATTTCATGCGTGCGTAGTATCAATTATTTTTATTATATATCATTTTAAAATGATTTATAGTTATTTTACATTACTTGATCGAGGCACATTCGACTTATTTGTAAATGAAATAATCTAATTATACTACTTTTGACATATAGAGACGTAATTTAAATAAACCAGTTAACGTGAGGCACCTGCCATACAAAGCTGTAGTGCAGGATATTCAATGACTGCACACGAACTATCCACAACACCGATACCTCTTAACCCAGCCGACCAACTGATCGAGATATCCAGACCTGTTGTAGCTGTGACTTGTACTACTGTCCTCAACTGTTGATGGCCCCCTTAATCGAGATTTGTCCGACAGAGTCTGATGCGGGTTGGCCGAATCTGGTTCAGACTTGATGGCGTCACTGCCCTTTGAAGAGAAGGCTGTTGATAGTAAAGTACGACTGGTGACATCATGTGATTGATCGTGTTCTTCTGATATAGCGAGTGAGATATCTTCAAAGGGCTCCTGAATACTGGAACTCTGTAAGTTACAAACAGTAATGATAAGGGGACGGCGAGTAAGCAGTGGTTAATAATTAGCATGAAATAATTAATATAGAGATGTTTAACTCTCCATTGATAATGCAATTTATCTGAAATTAGCGACAATAAAAATCGTTTTATTTCATGAAAATTTGTAAAAACGGAAATTAAGAAAGTAGTGATAAATATTTCATTAAATTTATTTTGTACCTACTAATAAATATTTAGTAATTATAACGTAACAAATTAACCTTAAATGTGCTATTTTCTATATGCAGTGCTGCCACTCAACTTTTTAGTGGTAAAAACGCCAGACTAGAAAAATAACGCAAGGCGCATACCAAGCTTTTGTTTTACAATAATTAATAGTTATGTACAAATCAATGCAAATTATTTCAAAGAAGTAAGCTGAAATGTGTATTTTTTAGTGAAGGTCTATATTATATAGATACTGTTATTGATAATATTTAGTAATACAGTATTTTCGAAAGGAATAGAATGATTTTCATATATTCATGGTGTCTCAAAAAATAGTGTCAGAGGTAATTGTAACAATTAAAATATGGTAAAATGTATGGTGTGTTTTCATTAAAACTGTTTATATAACTGGTATGAATAATAATACATAGGTTGTACAGTAAATAATGAACAACAGGAAAAAGTTATTTCTTTTTTTGAAATTTTTGGTAATGATTGAATCGAAGCTGATTTAGCCCTTCTTTTGAGCATTTGCGTTTCCTCCCTTTTTCAGTTGCCTTTCGATTATTTTGTTTTTTATTTATAGCAAACATTCAAGCTGTTTAACAAAATAAACAATATACTGCCCCTTTAGAAGTAAAACAAAACTAAAACAGAAAACAGATAAATTTGTGAATAAATTATGTACATACATAGTAAAAAATGAAATTCTGTAAGATTTTAATGCATTTTGTACGATCTTAAAAAGTAATTATACAGATATCAAAAACATGTATTAATAGGTAAAACAAACAATAAACACTGTCAGTTTATAGGCCCATTTCTTAGTAATCTTTTGAAATTGGTTAACAATGTCAGTTAACTGACTTATTATGTCTCAGAATTCTAATGCTGAGACATTTTTCTTTTTATGTTAGTGTTGGGGTTATGTATTTCTGAAATAGAAATAAATATAAAGAGCTGACAAAATAGATATATAGGTAAAAGATTTTTTAATAAACATACTACAAAAAACGCCCACCTAATTAAAAAAACGTCGTGACGTTATAAAACGGCAGAGTGGCAGCACTACATGTATATGTATTCAATACAAAGTCTTAATAAATACTTTAAAAAGCAGTTATATTTAAAAATAATAAATGCATTCATGTAATGACTTAGTAGTATTAAGCCACATTTAAAATCTATAATAATAGCATATAATCTGCCTATCCTTATAATAGTCTAAAATATGATAATAAATTTACAA